>JAULKN010000004.1:0-98004 GCA_032356625.1 Axiothella rubrocincta
GTAGCCCAATGACAGCCTTGGCATCGGTGACGCATGTAGTTAATCAGTCTCTGGATTCTGAGCTGGGTAATATATGTAATCAGGCATTCCATGCTTCCTCCACTTGGCAAATACATCCAGGGGTGGTATCATCAGCTGCCTGAAGCAGTCTAGCTAATCTGCACATACTAGTCACTTGCAGTGGCTGATTGTGCTAATTATTTTTTTAAGAAACAGCAGAAGGGAAAATAACGTTGCATACACAGGTAGGTTTTGTGAAGAGTAAGTGATATAAATAGTCCATGTGCACAGCACACACCATAAGACTCTTGAGTTCATCCATTTCAAAGTTCAAACTGAAACTACTTTATGAGTACACATGAAATATTCAAAGGATCTTACTTGTGATCCTTCTCGATTGCTATGTCCAGACAATTCTTTCCATTAACCTTGCTTCTGACATCAGCGCCCGCTTTGAGCAATTCTTTTGCGACGTGCTCATATTCTTTAACAGCGGCCACTGCCAAGTAGAGCGGACTTGTCTGAATATGGTAAATTGTAGAATGAATACCAAAATCCTTAATTTTGAGGAATTTGCTTGTCTGGGTGTTTCTTGTTGCGCAGTTGATTTGACTAAAATACGGTATTATTATCACTGAATCATTTGCAACAAAAGGGAACACAACTACGTAACAGAAACATAGAGAGTATCACGATTTATTACACCTCTTGTTGGTAAAAGCCTGCAATTAAATACAGCAACAATTTAATAAGAGTACTCAGCTTGTATGGGTACTCCCCATGCGCAGCTAGTTAATTAAATACAAAAACTATTAACTTATTAAAAATGACTAAATATAACTTTATAGTCAGACTCCACAAAATAAACTGGAGCTCACCAGCGGATTTGAACCGCCGACCTCTTCCTTACCAAGGAAGTGCTCTACCAACTGAGCTAGGTGAGCAAATCCTAAAACTATCAACCTCTATCCCAGCTCCGTTATTTGGAGCGGGTAACGAGAATCGAACTCGTCTCATTGGCTTGGAAGGCCAAGGTAATACCAATATACGATACCCGCAAAATACCTCTAACCATAGTAATAAATTTTATTATTTATGATTAAAGATATTCTTTTTTGTTTATGGTGGAGGGGGAAGGATTTGAACCTTCGAAGGCGGAGCCGACAGATTTACAGTCTGTTCCCTTTGACCACTCGGGAACCCCTCCCGAAACAATATTAAAATAACAATATTAAAATAACGATTAAAAAACAAGCGAACAATTATCCCACAACACGATAAAATGTGCAAGTCTTATTTACACAAATTTATATTAATAAAAATATGCACATACACATCTTGGGAATTGCTGGCACTTTTATGGGTGGAATTGCACTTATTGCTAAAGAATTAGGACATCAAGTTTCTGGACAAGATAATCATATTTACCCACCAATGAGTGAGCAATTAATTTTGCAAAATATTGATTTTACTCAAAGTTATGATGTTGAAAACCTACCAGATGCTGATTTATATATTATTGGCAATGCATTAACGCGCGGTAATCAATGTGTTGAACATATTTTAAGCAAACAATTAAATTATACTTCTGGTGCAGCTTGGTTGGGTGTTAATGTGTTAAAAAATAAATGGGTTATTGCAGTTAGTGGCACACATGGCAAAACAACAACGGCATCAATTATCACGCATATCTTAGTGCAAAATAATCTTAATCCAAGTTTCTTAATTGGCGGTATTTGTCAAAATTTTGGTGTTTCTAGTCGATTAACTGATTCTTTATTTTTTGTCATTGAAGCTGACGAATATGATACAGCATTTTTTGATAAACGCTCAAAATTCATTCATTATCATCCTAACACTTTGGTTATTAATAATATAGAATTTGACCATGGCGATATTTTTAAATCTATTGATGATATTTATACGCAATTTCATCATTTAATTCGCACCTTACCTAAAGAAGCACAAATTATTTATCCAGTAGATGATAACATTCAACAGGTTTTAACAATGGGTTTATGGAGTGAAAATAAAGCTTTTGAAGTGCCACAATATCGCACTCACAATCAACAAACTATATTTGAAGTTGAAGGTTTTCCAGTAACTTGGAATATGTTAGGGGTACATAATGTTAATAATGCATTATCCGCTATTTACGCTTGTTTGCATGCTGGGATAACGATCCAAAATTCTACTCAGTCTTTAAATTCTTTTCAAGGGGTAAAAAGAAGACTTGAAGTGCGTTTTAAAAACAATAATGTAACAATTTATGATGATTTTGCCCATCACCCAACCAGTATCCAAACAACCATTTCAGGGTTGCGTCAACAAGTTACAACAGAAACTATAATCATTGCACTTGAACTACGCTCAAATACAATGAAAATGGGTTATTTTGATAAACAACTTATTCAAAGTTTAAAAGGTGCAGATGAGGTCTTGGTTTTAAAGGGGTTGATAAATGGAAAGAATGTCACTAAATATACTAATACTGATGATATGATAACAACATTAAAAAATAAAACTGGACATATTGTATTTATGTCTAATGGCGATTTTAACAATATTATTGATAAACTAATAGAGGTATTATGAGATTTTTATTTCCAATATTCGTGATAGCGACCTTAATTGAACTGTACACCATTATTAAAGTTGGTGAAGTCATTGGCGGCTTTAATACCATTTTGCTTATTATCTTAACCGCAGGACTGGGTTCATTTTTACTCAAACAACAAGGCCTTGCAACACTTAATAACGCACAAATTCAAATGCAAAACGGACAAACACCTGCGTTTGAAATGATGGAAGGTGTGGTGATTGTGATTGCTGGCATTTTATTATTAACCCCTGGTTTTATTACTGATTTTATTGGGCTTTTAGGTCTTCTACCTTTTTCTCGCCAAAAAATGATTGACGCTTTTATCGCCAATAATCATCGCTCAAATTTTTCTCAAAAAACAAAGCATGGCAACACTATTGAGGGGGAATTTTGGCATGATTAAAAATCTTACAAAATAACTCAGCGGTTTTTTGAGTATCATATAAGGCAGAATGTGCTTCATCATTATTAAAATCAATGCCAGCAAGTGGCATCAATTTTGCCAGCACAGTTTCGCCATAAATCAAAGCACCCAAACTAACTGTATCGATAGTTGAAAACTGATGAAATGGAGTTTTTAATTTAGTCCTAATGGTTGCTGCTTTTAAAAATCCTAAATCAAAAAAAGCGTTATGCCCAACCAAAATACCACGCGTGCAATGTTGTTGTTTTAATTCTATATTAATCTCATTAAATATTTGTTTTAGTGCATCTTTTTCACTAATTGCTTGACGAAAAGGATTATCAATATCAATCCCATTAAATTTAATAGCTGAGGTTTCAATTTGACTGCCTATAAATGGTTCAATATGAAAGTGTAAAGTTTTTTTGCTATAAAGTTTGTTATCTTGTGTGCCAATAATAATAGCACAAATTTCCAACAATGGATTGTTTTTCTCATCAAAACCACCAGTTTCAACATCAATTACAATCGGTAAATAGCCACGAATTCTATCTTTTATTTTCATAGAGTTTTAATAAAGATTTTTGGTCGGCGATGATGGTTGTAGGTTGCTTGAATACTCCTTGGTAAATCATTTAACAATTTTTCAGCAAACCCATTATTGATAAACCAATCTCTTTTATATTTGGATAATGCAAATAATTGTGTTGTTTTTGCCGTTTGTTCAATTTTGCGTAATAATTGTTGTGAGATGCCTTGATTTTGATACTTAATATCAACTGCTAAACAATAAATTTCACTAATGTTTTGATGGGTTCGCAAGCCGCTACAAGCTATTATTTTATCTTGATCAATAATAGTAATAAAGTCATCAATTGTATCATTTATTTGCTGATAATTACGCGATAGAATTGTGCCATTTTTTACAAAAGGCGCAATTAAATCAAATATTTGTTTTGCTTTGTCCAAGGCTTATTAAAAATGATAAAATAGAACCATTTTACAGCAAAATATCATTTTCATTATTATGCAATTAACAGAATTCATCACAACAAATGATAAATACGATTTTTTTATGATAGTAAGTGAAAACTCAGGCAAAGATAAGTCAGAAAATGAAGTATATGAATTAGACGAAAAAAGCGAACGCAATTTCGCCAATGGGCAACCAAAATCGTAGAAAAAATAATAGAAAGCCATAAACTCAGTAAAGAAAGCAAGGCACTTTTGGAACTTGCAAAGCTAACAGTAGAGCGAAAAATAGAAAAAGCATAATAATCAAGTGCTACAATAAATCTACAAAACACAAGTTATTTTGCTAAAATTTACCTTTCCAATTTATAAATAAATATTTATGGCAGATACCAGAAAATACTCAAAACAAGTGGTTGATGGCTACGCGCGAGCGCCTTCTCGTGCGATGCTTTATCCTGTTGGGTTTAAAAAAGATGACTTTAACAAATCACAAATTGGTATAGCTTCTACTTGGTCCATGGTAACGCCGTGTAATATGCATATTAATCAACTGGCAGAACAATCAGAAAATGGGGTTAATGAAAATGGTGGTAAGGCAGTTATTTTTAATACAATTACCATATCTGATGGGATTTCTATGGGTAGTGAAGGGATGAAATATTCTTTGGTATCGCGTGAAGTTATAGCTGACTCAATTGAAACGGTTGTAGGCTGCCAAGGCTTTGATGGAGTGATTGCAATTGGTGGTTGTGATAAAAATATGCCCGGCTGTATTATGGGATTAGCACGACTTAATCGCCCTAGTATTTTTGTCTATGGTGGCACTATCCAACCCGGTAAAAATCACACAGATATTGTCAGTGTATTTGAAGCAGTGGGCAAAAGGGCTAACAATAAGATTGATGATATTGAATTAGAAAATATTGAAAAATCAGCCATTCCGGGAGCGGGCAGTTGTGGTGGAATGTATACTGCCAACACCATGGCAAGTGGGATTGAAGCACTCGGAATGAGTTTGCCTAATTCATCAGCACAAAATGCTATTTCAACTGATAAAAATGAGGACTGCGTGCGTGCAGGAAAAGCAGTGATGAATTTATTAAAACAAGATATTAAGCCCAGCGATATTATGACTAAAAAAGCCTTTGAAAATGCCATTACAGTGATTATCACGCTCGGTGGCTCAACCAATGCAGTCCTGCATTTAATTGCAATGGCATCTAGTATTGGTGTCCAATTAACACTAGATGATTGGGAGCGCGTTGGTAAGAAAACCCCTGTTTTGGCAGATTTAAAGCCCAGTGGTAAATACATGATGAGTGAATTGGTGGCAATTGGTGGCACACTACCTCTGATGAAAATGTTATTAGAAGGTGGTTTATTGTATGGTGATTGTATGACAGTTACAGGTCAAACTTTGGCAGAAAATTTAGCAAATGTCAAGCCTTATGGTGAGCAAGATATTATTTACCCACTTGAGAATCCAATCAAAAAAGATTCACATCTTAGAATTTTATATGGCAATTTAGCAACCAAGGGCAGTGTTGCAAAAATTTCTGGTAAAGAAGGATTACACTTCAAAGGGACGGCTAAAACATTTAGTTGTGAAGAAGATGCTTTGGATGCAATTTTAAATGACAAGATTATAGCAGGTGATGTGATTGTGATTCGTTATGAAGGTCCTAAAGGCGGACCTGGTATGCGTGAAATGCTGGCACCAACTAGTGCGGTTATGGGTAAAGGGTTAGGAAAAGAGGTAGCACTGATTACCGATGGTCGTTTTTCTGGTGGTACGCATGGTTTTGTGGTGGGGCATATTACCCCAGAGGCTTTTGAAGGAGGCACTTTGGCAATTGTAGAAGATGGTGACGAAATTATTATTGACGCAACCAACAATTCTTTAATGTTACTTGTTAGTGAAAGTATCATCAAACAACGAACCCAAAATTGGCAACAGCCAACCCCAAGATATACCAAAGGCGTTTTAGCGAAGTTCGCTAAACTCACAACAACCGCTTCACTTGGCGCTATAACAACTGGATGAATGTTTAAAAATATAACTTGGCAAACACAAAAATTACCCCCTAATTGGTTGTGGTTTGTGGGTTTTGGGATTTCTATTGTCTCACTTATTATCTTTGGCTTTAATCCTAAAAATTATCTTTTTAAATATTGGCATTATTTATTTACCTATAATACTATTGTCATAATAATTGCAATTTATTATCTTACTAATTTTGTTATCATAATTAACAAACAAAAAAAACACAATATTGCTGGCTCAGGATTTACTTTTACCTTGGCCAAAATTATTCCAATTTTAACCATTACGCCTGTTTTATATTTCTATATCTTTTCATTTCAGTCTGTGCAAAATAATTTACAACTGGCATCAAATAGCATTGACAAACTGAATACGACGGTTTATAGTAGAGTTAGCAGCATCCATCAAAATTTGCAATTATTCAAAGAGCAAACCTATATTAACGTCAATAGTAGAGTATTGCAAACTATTTATCAATTTATTGAAAATACCGATAAATACCCCAAAAATATTGCCAATATTCTAACCAAACTGGCAATTACTAATAATATTTGTGGCCTCAGTCTATTTGTTGATGAGAAAAATATAGCCAATAGCATTACAATGCAAAATTGTGAAATTTGGTCAGACTATAAACTAAGTAATAAATTATACTTAGTGGAAGAGAAGCAAGATAAAAATTCAATTCACACACAACTCCCATTAAAATCAATCATAAATACTAAAAAAGATATAATTTTAGTCGCTTTTTATAAGAAAAATCAACAATTAAGCGATATTATTGATAGGGCAAATAATTTTAAAAAAGACATAAAAAATGCCAGTATCATACTCAATACTTCAATTATTAAACGACAATTTTTACTTGATTTTTCTACAACGATTCTACTAACATTGGTTAGCATATTGATGATTGTTTTTAAAATGGTAGAAAAAATGATGATACCGCTTAACAATCTCAGTATTGCCAGTAAAAAGATTTCCGCAGGAGAATATGGTGCATTAGCAATTAATACTTCTGCAGACAGAGACATCAAAAACCTTATTGCAGAATTTAACCAAATGTCAATGCAAATTAAACAAACAAGACTTGAGGTAGCAGATAAAAATCTCTATCTTGAGACAGTTATTAAATACTCCTCTGGGATTATTGCTATGAACAAGGAGTGTTATATTCATTTAATTAATGATCAAGCTATTCAGTTATTAGGTCTAAATCCAACTGAAAAATTTATTGGTAAAAATTACTATAGTCTAAAAGATAATAATCCACAATTATTAGAATTCTGTAATCTTAATAGTATGAATTTTGCCAATAGTTTGAATACAACAATTACAATTAATCATAAGTTGTTAGACTGTCATAGTGCAACTTTGAAAAATGATGACAAAATTATTGGGTATATGCTCATTATTAAGGATATATCCGATATTATAAAAACTCAAAAATTAGTTGCATGGAATGAAGTTGCTAGAAAAATGGCACATGAAATCAAAAACCCGCTCAATCCAATTTTACTGAGTGCCCAAAGATTAAGAAATAAATTTTTAGATGACACAGTTATGGACGCCAATCATATTATTAATAAAACGACCACAACAATTATTAATCAAGTAAGTTCAATTAATGATATGGTAAGTGCATTCGCTGAATACGGCACACAACCCAAACAAATTTATAAAAAACAAAGCCTTAATGCAATTATTAAAAATACCATTTCTTTATATGAGGAAGAGCATAATATTCAAACTCAACTTGGCAAACTTAATAATTTAAAATTAGACAAAAATAGTATCACCAGAGTTTTAATTAATTTAATTAAAAATAGCATTGAGGCTAGCAGACCTGATGAACCGTTAAAAATACTTATTACAACTTCGCTCCAAGCAGAAAAAGTAGTATTGAGTGTTATTGACAATGGGATTGGTTTTGATAAGGAGATTGTCGATAAAATTTTTGACCCTTATGTTACGAATAAAAATACCAGCGGTTTGGGAATGGCAATCGTGGAAAAGATTATAATACAACACAATGGCATTATTGCCATAGACAAAACTTACACTACTGGTGCAAAAATTGTGATTACCTTTAATATTGAGTCTTAATTCGTCAAGACTTTTGTATTTTTTTTAAAATAGTTGTCGTTTAAAAATTTTTCCAACATTTGTTTTGCTTTAGGTATGTCATTCTTTATTATTTATATTCGTATTGTCAGAGGTTTTGATTTTCGTCCGTCAACTGTGCGAACCTTAACAGACGGCTTAACCAATAAAGATGCAATGCAACGCACGGTTGATTTTATTGATAAATATTTAAAATAAACTAATTAAACACTAATTGTATTTTTAATTATTTAGTGTATAATCGCCACCGTTATTATTTTTCAATTATATTACTTAAATTTATTATGCAAAAAATCAAAATCATAGAATTTAGTGTGTTAACAATCCTTCTAATCAACAACCCTTTGGCACAAGAAATCACTGAATTAAAAAATAAAATTAGCCTAAGTGGTTTAATAGAGATAGAATATAATAAACCCAGCAACAAAGATGGAGAGCTTACGCTTTCCGAAGTTGTGCTATCTGCTAATGCCAAACTTACATCCAAATTTGATGCTGATATTGAATTATTGTATGAGCAAGATGATGAGCAAGATGATGCCAAAATTAAAATTGATGTTGCCACCTTAAATGGAAAAATACTAAATGATAATTACTCATTTTCTGTTGGGCGTATGTATGTTCCATTTGGCGTTTATCAGAGTGCCTTCATCTCTGATACAGTTGCTCTTGAGATAGGCGAAACGCAAGATGAAGCATTAGCACTTTATGCTGATTTTGAAAATCTATCGCTCGCAGTTTGGAGTGCGCAAAACGGTGAACAAATTGATTATAGTAAAAAAAATAATAACGGTGTCTCACTTAATTATCATCAAGAAACATTTAATCTAGGCATAGATTGGATTGAAAATTTAGTGTCTTTTGCAAATACTGAGAAAAAAATTAACGGTTTATCAATCTATGGACAGCTATCACTAAATAATATAACTTTAATTTTAGAGCGAGTTTCTGCCACAGAAGTCGTTATACAAGGAGAAGATAAACCAACTGCATCGCAAATTGAATTAAACTATACAATACAAGATATCATACTTATGGCCTCTCGACAAAATGTGACTAACTTTGATGACATCAAATCAGTATCCTCTATTGGGATTGGTTATGAATTTATTGAAAATGCAAATATTACGATTGAATATGCAAAAACAACAAGCGTTATTGATGATAACAAAATTAGTGCAAAATTAGAATACGAATGGTAATTTAGTCAGTTTTAATACCGTTTTCATCACGATAATTTTCAATATCATTAAGTAGTTGTTGGTTTTTATCTTGTTTAAGATAATCAATAATATTATCTAAATTGATAATGTTGTGAACTTTGAGGTTAAATTTTGTCTCAACTTCCATAATAGCAGAAACATTATTATTGCCTTTTTCTTGTCTATCAAGTGCAACGACAATATCACTAACCACCGCTTGATGTTGGTAAATAATATCCATTGCTTCATTAATTGCGGTGCCAGCAGTAATTACATCATCAATAATCATCACTCGATTGCTAAGTGTCGCACCAACGATATTACCACCCTCACCATGGCTTTTAGTTTCTTTACGATTAAAGCTATAGTTAATATTTTTGTTAAAGTTATTGTAAAGTGCAATAGCTGTGCTACTGGCAAGTGGTATGCCTTTATATGCTGGACCAAATAAAATATCAAAATCAAGATTATTTTGATTGATAGTAATAGCATAAAATTCGCCCAATTTCGTTAAATGCTCTCCAGTATTAAATAGACCAGCATTAAAAAAATAAGGACTAATGCGTCCAGATTTAAGTTGAAATGAGCCAAATTTGAGTGCACCAACCTCAAGCACAAAATTAATAAAATCTTTTTGATGTTGCTGCATACTTTGAAATAAAAAGTTATGAAGCTACTCATTTTAGCTTAAATATTACGGTATAATTTTTTGTTTTTTGCGCTCGTAGCTCAATTGGATAGAGTACTCGGCTACGAACCGAGCGGTTGCAGGTTCGACTCCTGTCGAGCGCGCCATTTAGTTTGTATTGTAGGGCCCTTAAACTTATGGATTTAAATCTTCCAAATCTGATAACCATACTGCGTATTCTACTCATTCCAGTTTTTGTAACTTTATATTACTTGCAAACTAATGAGTTAAATAATGAAGTAGACTACTGGGTAAATTTTAGTTTAACAGCTTGCTTTGCACTTGCTAGTGTCACTGATTATTTAGATGGTTATTTAGCACGAAAATTACACATGAGCTCTAAATTTGGTGAATTCCTAGACCCTGTGGCAGACAAACTGATTGTCGTCACCGCACTGATTCTACTTACCGATTTTTATAGTTTATGGTTTGTAACGATTAGTAGTATTATTATCATTATGCGTGAAGTAACTGTTTCTGCCCTGCGAGAATGGCTGGGTAGAGTAGGAGTAGGTCAGTCAAGGCTTATGGCAGTATCTTACTTAGGAAAAGTTAAAACTGTTATGCAAATTTCTGCGATTTTATTTTTATTATATCAATCACCGTTTTTTGGCTTCAATAGTTTTTATATTGGCATTATATTACTATTTTGTGCAACTATTTTAACCGTCATATCTGGCATCCAATATTTGCAAATCTTTATGAAAGAGTTATCTCATCAAATCCATGCTTAAAATTTACAACACACTCAGTAAAAACAAACAAATCTTTACCCCGATTATTAAAAATTCAGTTGGTATTTATGTGTGCGGTATGACGGTATATAACAGGTGTCATATAGGGCATGCGCGTGTTATGGTTGCCTTTGATGTAATTACCCGTCATTTACGCCGTCGTTTTGATAATGTTAATTTTGTGCGTAATATTACCGACATTGACGATAAAATTATCCAGTGTGCTATTGAAACAGGTGAAGACATAACAACCTTAACCAATAAATTTATTGAGTTAATGCACGAAGATGAAGCAGCACTTGGCGTTTTAGATCCAGATGCCCAACCGCGAGCAACAGATAATATTGATGAAATGTTATATTTGGTGCAAAAATTACTTGATAAAAAATTAGCTTATCAAGGTGATAATGGTGATATCTATTACAGTGTGCGAAAATTCAAAGATTATGGCAAATTAAGTGGTAAAAACCTTGATGAGTTAGAGGCTGGAGCGCGCGTACAAGTGGTAAGTGATAAAAAAGATGAGTTTGATTTTGTATTATGGAAGGTTGCCAAACCAGATGAGCCATATTGGCAGAGTCCCTGGGGTGATGGTCGTCCTGGGTGGCACTTAGAGTGCTCAGCTATGAGTAATCATTATCTAGGAAATCATTTTGATATTCATGGTGGTGGTGCAGACTTAACCTTTCCTCATCATGAAAATGAAATAGCTCAAAGCGAAGGAGCAAATGACTGTGCGTTGGCAAACACATGGATGCATGTTGGTTTTGTTAATATCGATAATGAAAAAATGAGTAAATCATTAAATAATTTTTTCACTATTGCAGAAGTTTTAAAGCAATATGATGGTGAAATTATTCGATATTTTATTATTAGTAGTCATTATCGTAGCCCACTGAATTATAGCAATGATAACCTAAAGTCCGCTAAAGCAGCACTTACTAGATTATATACTGCAATTCGTAACTTAGATACCAGCAATGATGCTGCAATTACTGAAGTGTCTATTCGTTATGATTATGAAAATCAATTCTTAGCAGCACTAGATGATGACTTTAATACACCAGTGGCATTATCTATTTTATTTAATATTACTAAAAAAATTAATAATAGTGATGATATAGATTTTATAAATAGTTTATCAGGATTGATGAGAAAATTAGGAGGTTATATTGGTATTTTGCAAAATAATGATTTTTTAACAAGCGGTATTGAAATCAGTGATACTGAAATTAATAAAAAAATTCAATGTAGAATAGTCGCTAAACAAAATAAAGATTTTCTTTTAGCAGATAAAATTCGTAATGAGTTAAGTGATTTAGGCATTGTTTTAGAAGACAATGCATCTGGCACCACTTGGCGTAAAAATTAGAAAATAGCGTAATAATGTTTTACAAATTAGACAATCAATAGAGCTTTAATGCTTTGTAGTCTGGTTTTAATTTTGCAAACAGCATTTGCAGATTTTTTCTAGGTTATTCAAAGGTTTTTACAATATACCATCTAATTTGAGATAAAATTACACTCTTTTAAAGGTGTTTTTATGATGTTGTGGATAAAGGCTTTTCATATTATTAGTGTTATTACTTGGTTTGCAGCACTTTTCTATTTACCACGACTATTTGTTTATCATGCTATGACAGATGATATGATAAGTATCAAACGATTTAAACTGATGCAAAGAAGATTGTACCGTAGCATTATGACACCAAGTATGATTGTTGCAGTTGGGTTAGGAGGTTATTTAGCGATAATGAAATGGGAAATCTATAGTGCTTTTTATTGGTTATATCTGAAAATAATTTTAGTTATTATTTTACTAATTTATCATTTTTACTGCGGTTATTTAGTACAAATTTTTAAAAATGATAATAATTATAAAAGTGATATATTCTATCGCTATTTTAATGAGTTGCCAGTGTTAATTCTAATAGCAATTGTGATTTTAGCAGTGGTTAAACCATTTTAAGAAAAGAATGACGGAAAATACAAAACACACAAAAGAAATCATATTTTTTATATTACTGACTCTTGGCATTCTCTATTTAATTGCACTACTTGGATATTCCGACCTTGAGAATCCATTCTCTGGTGA
The DNA here is from genome assembly GCA_032356625.1 of Axiothella rubrocincta. Taxonomy (NCBI): domain Eukaryota; kingdom Metazoa; phylum Annelida; class Polychaeta; family Maldanidae; genus Axiothella; species Axiothella rubrocincta. The sequence goes on from JAULKN010000004.1 coordinate 12,868, forward strand.
TATGAACTTACAAAAATCAACTAACTATTTAGGAATGGTAGGGGCTTATGTTGCTGATTTTAGCTTAGCAATTTTTGGATTTAGTAGTTATATTTTGCTGATAAGTTTATTATGGCTGGGTGTTGAAATTTATAAAGAATCGTTTCGTGGTTTTAATGCTTGGCGGTTTGTTCTTAAATTTTTGTTATTTATACTATTTATTACCATTAGTTGTGGTTTTTTTAATAGTGCTATTTCCGAATTTTCTGGTGGTTGGATTGGGTTAGAGGTAAATCAATTATTAAGTCCATTATTTGGATTTGGAGTAAATGTCTTATATATTGCCACAATAATGATTATTTTTATTGTTCTAACTGAGATTTCTTGGTTTAGCACTTTCGCAACCTTACTCAAAGGTTTAACAACGATTATGCTAAACATATGGCGTATTTTAGTGCTGATAAGTCAAAAAATTCATCAGTTGGTTTATAGTAAGGTTTCTCTTAGTAAGCCAATAATCAATACTACTCAAATTAAGCCAAAAAATATTACGCCGATTATTGCTAAAATTACGCCACCACCAGTTATAACACACACTACTACTAACCAAAATTACACTGATGTTTTACCCACTATTGACTTATTAGACAGCATTCCAGATAATACTAATAGTTACTCGGAACACGAACTTAATACGATGTCTGAGCAAGTAATAGAAAAATTAGCTGATTTTGGCATCAATGTTGAAATTACTGCCATTACACCCGGTCCAGTAATTACAAGTTTTGAACTTAGTTTGCCAGCTGGTGTTAAGGCTAGTAAAGTGGTTGGATTGGATAAAGATTTAGCACGTGCATTACTCGTTGAAAGCGTGCGTATTATTGATGTTATTCCGGGCAAGCCTGTAATCGGTTTAGAGATTCCAAATGCTCAGCGTCAAATAATTACACTAAGCGAAATCATTAGTGCTACTATTTATCAAGATTCAAAAGCACCGCTTACAATGTGTCTAGGTAAAAATGTAATAGGAGAGAAAGTTGTTATTGATTTGGCAAAAACACCTCATCTTTTAGTTGCTGGTGCAACGGGTATGGGGAAATCAATCGGTCTAAATGCTATGATTTTAGGAATTTTATTCAAGTCAAATCCTCAGAATGTACGAATGATTATGATTGACCCAAAAGTAGTGGAACTCGCAATCTATGCAGATATTCCACATTTACTCACGCCAGTTGTAACAGATATGAATCAAGCAGCAAGTAGTCTATTTTGGTGTGTAAGTGAGATGGAGCGTAGGTATGCACTGCTTGCAAAATTTGGTGTGCGTAATATCGATGGATTTAATAATAAAATTAAAGAGGCTAAAACCAAAGGTAAGCCAATACTTGATCCTGATTTTGATGCTACAAATGCAACAGATGACGAAGTTGCACCAGAGATTATAGAGTTACCATTAATTGTGATTGTGATTGATGAATACGCTGATATGTTAGGCGCCTTAGCGCAAGAAGATAGAACAAAGTCAAAACGCACAGAAAGTTTTATTATTCGTTTGGCTCAAAAAGCGCGTGCTGCTGGTATGCACCTCATTATTGCCACGCAAAGACCAAGCGTTGATGTTATCACAGGGCTAATCAAATCTAATGTATCTAGCAGAATTGCTTTTAAAGTATCCTCAAAAATTGACAGTCGCACTATTTTAGATAAAAGTGGAGCAGAACAACTATTAGGCATGGGGGATATGCTTTATATGTTACCAGGCAAGTCACAACTGACTCGGGTCCATGGTGCATTTGTTAGTGATGATGAAATTTTTAGAGTAGTTGAGTTTTTGAAACAAAATTATCCAACCAATTATATCGATGGTATCCTTAATCAAATCAGTGAAGTTAGTATTGATGATGATTCTATAAGTAATGTGAGTGGCGAATTAGATCCATTATATGATGAAGCAGTAGAGATTGTCATCTCTAGTGGCAAAGCATCAATTTCTAGTGTGCAGCGCAGACTGAGAATTGGTTATAATCGTGCCGCTAGAATTATTGAAGATATGGAGGCAGCTGGTATTGTTAGTTCTATGAATGCTAGTGGTAATCGTCAAATTTTAGCACCACGCTCTTTATGAAAATAATATTTTTATTATTTTTTAGTAGTCATATTATTGCAAATGATTTTGTTGATTTTTTTAATAAAGTAGAGAGTTTAAGTGCTGATTTTACGCAAACCATTAATGGGCAAGATAAATCAAGCGGCATACTGCTTTTTCAACGACCAAATAAAATAAAATGGCATACGCTATTGCCAGATGAGAATATTTTATTGTTAAATAATAATCAGGTAACCATATATGATATTTGGCTACAATCTGCTAATATTATGGATTACGAACATAATAATGCTTTGGTTGAATATTTTCTCACCCAACCAAGAGACTTAAATACAATTCCTAAGTTAGTCGCAAACGAGGGTGTTATTAATTATTATAGTGGCAATGATATTGTTTTTGGCTTTCAAGATGGTGATTTAATAAGAATTATTACCACTAATAATTTTGGTAATAAAGTTGTTGTTGCACTCACCAATCTTAAAATTAACCAATATATCCATCAAGATAAATTTATCATAGAATTTGATGATGATGTTGATGTGATATAAAAAAACCATATTGAGTTGTTATTATTTTTATGTTTAAACTTCCTACAAAACACTTAAATGTTTAATAAAATCAGAATCGTTATGCTAAACACTACTGAAGCAGGTAATATTGGGGCAGCAGCAAGAGCGATGAAAAATATGTCTCTTACTCAATTGTATTTAGTCAATCCTGCTAATTTTCCAAGTAGTGTTGCAACAGCAAGAGCTAGTAGTGCTGATGATATATTAGCGAGTGCTACTGTGGTTGACACTCTTAAAGAAGCACTTAGCGGCGTGAGTCTGGTGATTGGTTCAAGTGTAAGACAACGCCATCACAAGTGGGAGCAATTAGATGTGGTTGATAGTTGTCAAAAAATTAAAACAACCATAGCAAATGGTGATGAGGTTGCAGTTATGTTTGGCACCGAAAAATCAGGACTTACCAATGAAGAACTAGATTTTGCTAATATTTTGATGACAATTCCTGGCAACAGCACTTATTTTTCACTTAATGTTGCCTCAGCTGTGCAAGTATTTGCCTACCAAAACTTTATTAGCAATCACACTACCGAGTTTAGAAATGATAAAAATTTAGCCTCATTTGATGAGTTAGAAAATTTTTATCTGCATCTAGAACAAGTTTTACATCATATCCAGTACATTGAAGAAAAACGACCAAAAAAATTAATTTTACGGCGTTTGCGTAAATTATTTAATAAAGCACAAATAGAAAAGGATGAAGTGGCAATTTTGCGTGGTATCTTAAGAAACATCAAACCATATGAAAATTAAATTTATTGCTTTATTATTACTGTTTAACCCTCTTTTGGCTCTAAGCGTCAAAGAGAGTCCTGTTGCAGGTGGTGTTAAAATTATTAATTTTCATAGTACTTACGCTACGCCAAAAGTATTTTTTTATGATTTACCAATTTATGTAAAACCTTTAAAAAAGAATTATTTTCAAGCAATCATTGGTATTCCATTGGGTGCCAAAACAGGCACTCATACCATTACTATCAAAGATTCTTCATTAAGGCGTGTTACATTCTCACTACAACAACATATTTATCCAGAACAAAGGATTACATTACCAAAATCTAAGAAAAAATATATAAATCCAAATAAAAAGCACATTGATAGGATTTTAAAAGAGCAAAATATTTTAAGTAAAATTCGCAAAACTTGGAGCACTCAACCTAATTTAGAAGATTTTATTATGCCCGTAGATGGTGTTCAAACAGGTGTTTTTGGGTCACGAAGATTTTTTAATAATATTGCGAAGAACCCACATTCAGGCATAGATATTGCCAATCGATTAAACACTAAAATTGCTAGCAGCAACACAGGTGAAGTTATTTTGGTTGGTGACTTTTATTTTAATGGTAAAACAATTTTTATAGATCATGGGCAAGGGTTATTAAGTGTATATATTCATCTTAACCAAACTTTCGTAAAAACTGGAGATAAGGTTCGGCGTGGCGATATTATTGGTACAATGGGAAAAACTGGTAGGACAACTGGCGTTAATCTGCATTTTGGCTTATATCTTAATCAAGTTGCTGTTAATCCAGCTTTATTTTTAACAGGTGTCAAATGATTATTAGACAATTTATCGCATTGATTTACGATTTATGCTTGGTATTTTCCTTAGTATTTACTTTAATTTGGGCTGGGATGATTATAGGACTTGAAGGCAAAATCATATTCTGGTTAATCACATTACCTGCTAGTTATTTTTATTTCGTGTTTTCTTGGGTCAAAAGTGGACAAACACTTGGAATGAAATCATGGAAATTAAAATTAAGCGTAGTTAATTATAAGCAGGCAAGTATTAGGTTTGTTCTCGCTATTTTTTCATTTTTGTTTTTTGGTATTGGTTTTTTCTATCAATTATTTGACAAAAATCAACAAACACTACATGATAAATTAACAAATACAACTATTACAAAAATAGTATAATAATAAATTATGAATAATAGTGTAAAAACAGATCATATAAATTTACTCTTAACAATTATTATTATGTTAGCGTTGTTGTATCTGCTGTCTATATCATTGGTAATAGTACCTTAACCATAGTGCACAATAAATACGATGGAGCTACTACGAATCATTAAAGCTAATCTTAGATTGATACCTAGTGTCTTTTTGTTATTAATCATTTATGCACTGATATCACAAATTTATTTCACTAACGATTTACCAAATATACTCAATCAAGCTCAAATTCAAAACTTATATTACATTCAAGAAAGTAAAATTGCACTTAAAGAACAACAACAGCTAAAAAATAAATTACATAAAATTGTTAACGGTTTTGATACGCTAGAATCCAATGCTCGTTATCAATTGGGCTTTATTAAAAAAGGGGAGAAGTATTACAACTTTCCCTAAATTTCATTTGGTAATTCCAGCCAGTGGAATTGGTAGTCGGTTTGGCGGAAGCCTTCCTAAACAATATCAATTAATGCATAATGGAAAAACCATTCTTGATAATACTATTTCTCGATTATTACAAAATAAAAATTTTGACAAAATTGTCATTGCACTCCATTCTAAAGATATCTGGTTTGAAAATTCTATGTTTTATCAACACCCACGCATTAACATCGTTGTTGGTGGTATTTCTCGGTCTTTATCAGTTAAAAATGCACTTGATACATTATCTCATCTAACCAATATGGATGATTTTGCCTGTGTACATGATGCAGTTCGTCCGTGTATTAAAAATAGTGATATTAATAAATTAATAACTGAAGTAACAACACATAACATTGGCGGATTATTAGTGAGTCCAGTAACCGATACTTTGAAGCAAATTAATAATCATATTGTGCATAAAACCATTGATAGAGATAATCTTTATCACGCACAAACACCACAAATCTATCCAATTAATATTTTATTAAAGGCGTTAGATAATGTTATTTGTAACAAGTTAGCCATTACAGATGATGCCAGTAGTATTGAGTTATTACCTCAGAAAAGTTTAGCGATAGTAGGTGATAAAAATAATATCAAAATTACCACGATAGATGATTTAAAATTAGCCAATCTTATTCTTTTAAGTCAATCTTAATATAGCCTTATGCAAAAATTAACAGCACTTACTGCGTATGATAGCTCATTTGCTAAACTATTTGATAGTTGTGGAGTTGACATTATTTTAGTAGGTGATTCTCTTGGCAATGTTATCAAAGGTAGGAAGAATACTTTAAATGTGTCTATGCAAGAGATGATATACCATACTAAAAATGTTGCAAAAGGCTGTAAACAAGCAACTATTATTACAGATATGCCATATTTGAGTTATCAAAATCCAACAGATGCACTTAATCATGCACAACTTTTATTAAATGCTGGGGCAAACATTATCAAAATTGAAGGTGGGAATGAACATAGTGCAATTTTTAAAGCATTTCAAAAACATAACATCAGGGTTTGTGGGCATTTAGGATTGCAACCACAATCAGTCAAAACAATGGGTTATAAGATTCAAGGTAGAGATAAACTCTCTGCTGATAAAATACTAAATAATGCTATATTATTAGAAAAACTAGGGATTGAATTCTTAGTTTTAGAGTGTATTCCCCGCACATTAGCAGCCACTATCACCAATATACTTAGCATTAAAACTATCGGTATTGGGGCTGGTAATCAAACCGATGGGCAAATTTTAGTCAGTTATGATATGTTGGGGATTACCATAGGAAAGTTACCTAAATTTGTGCATAATTTTGCACAAAACTGTGATCTTAAAACTGCAACCAACAATTACATCAAGGCAGTTAAAAGCTTAGAGTTTCCAGACTTAGAACATAGTTATTAACGCCTTTGGTCTCTGGACTAAACAAAAGACAATTCTTCACTACATCTTATGGGAAGATTTTACTTTGGTGGAATAATGTATTTTGACTTTTTGTTCGTTAGAATAATTTGAAAATAGAGGAATTGATATGAGTTAAATTTTTCTTAAAGATCCTTATTCTTAATTCTAGCAATACGATTCTCGAGGGGTGGATGTGTGGCGAATAATTCTCCTTTCATACCAAAAATCAAAGCATGAGCATATTCTTTGGCATTAGGATTTTGAATGTTAGTTGAACCACCTGCCTTCATCACTTCAAATGCTTCAACTAATCCATCAGGATAACGAGTAAATTGCACAGCAGAGGCGTCTGCTAAATATTCTCTTTGTCTTGACATAGCTGCTTGCAGAATTCTACCAAACCATACAGTCAGTGCGCCGATAATGGCAATAATAGCTGCAATTGCAAACATCACAATTTTGGCTCTGCCGTCCATCCTACGATTGTAAGCAGCTTGATAAAAAACCATTCTAGCGAGAAAAAATAAAGCGGTAAAACCAAATACAAAAGCGGATATTTGAATATTTAATTTGATGTCTTGATTAACAATATGACCAATTTCATGTGCAATAACGCCTGATAACTGAGTGCGATTAAAATTTTCAAGTGAGCCTTGCGTGATAGCAACAACTGCTTTGTCCATTGTTTTCCCAGCTGCAAAGGCATTAATTACGTCTTCTGGAATAATATATAAATTTGGCGTTTTAATATTGGCTGCTAATGCTTGCTCCGCAACAATGTTGAGAGCTTGTTTTTGTTCTGGTAATAAATCGTTGTCTTCACTAATTAACACACCGCCAAACGCAAGTGCGACCTTATCACCATTTGATTTTTGTGAAAAACCAATCATAGTGGCAACTGCCATAGTGATAAGTGCAATACCTGACAGTGTAATCAATACATTAATTTGCTCTGACGCAAAAGCAATTTGATTAGCTGCTTTAAATTTTTCACCAAAACCATATTGCTGATATTGTGGTTGATAGAACTCTAATAAATTAAATCCAACCGTCAGTGTATAACCAATTAAAAATGATGAAATTAATAGTAATAATATATATAATGCCCAAATAATATTACTATTTCTTTTAGCAATATCTTGATGCTCCCTAAAATCCATTGATGATAATGCTTATTTAAATAAATCTCTCGGTGCTTGATTTAGTTCATCAATACTTTCTCTGAATTCAAGATTCTTAGCATCATTACTAAAGCCAAACACCCCAGTTAATAGAACATTTGGAAATGATTGTTTATATTCATTGAATTTTTGAACCAAGTCGTTGTAGCCTTGTCTAGCTGATGCGATACGGTTTTCCGTGGTAGTCATTTCTTCAGAAAGTTGCATCATATTTTTGCTGGCTTTTAGATCTGGATAATCTTCCATTTTCATATTAAAACCACCAACTGCATTGTCTAATGCAACTTGCGAACTAGCTAATGTTGCCATAACACTGGCATCGCCTGGATTTTGTTCTGCACTTTGGGTTGCTTGCATCATACCTGCTCTTGCTTGAGTAACTGCCATTAGTGTTTCTTTTTCATGCTCCATATACTTTTTGGCACCATCAACTAAATTACCAATTAAGTCAAGTCTGCGTTTAAGTTGCACAGAGATTTGTTCAAAACCATTTTGATATTGTGTTTTGTAGGATACTAAATTATTATAAATTTTTACAACCCAAATAACGATAATAACGATGATTACAACTAAAATCCAATTTTGCGACAAAAACTCCATTATTTATACTCCTTGTTTTAGTAAAAAATTAAAAATTATAAACTATTATACTTTTTTAAACTTTCTTTAATATTATTAATTACAACATATAATTTTTTGTTGCTGGTATCAATCGTAATATCTGCCGCTTGTTTGTATAATGCTTCTCGTTTATTTAAAATATCTATAATCGTTTGTTCTTTGTTAACTGATTGATTGATTAATGGACGAGACTTTGACTTAGTACATCGTTCAACTAAAGTCTTAACATCTGAGGACAAATAAATAACGATTGCTGATTTTAAGAATGCTAAATTTTGCGAACTTGTAACAACACCACCACCTGTGGCAATGACGACATTTGGAATATTGAGTAATTCGCTTAAAACTTTTGTTTCACGAGCCCTAAACCCTGCTTCTCCTTCAATATCAAAAATGTATTCAATATTAACACCTGTTCTACTAATTATTTCAAAATCAGTGTCAAAAAAATCTTGTTTTAAAACGCAGGCAAGACGCTTTCCAACAGAGGTTTTACCACTACCCATTGCACCAATTAAAACAATATTTTTACTCACGCTTGATTTTATATTGGGTGCCACAATAAGGACAACTTGCATTATCATGACTAAATTTTAATGCAACACGAGGATGGGAGGTGCTTGTTTTCATGTTATTTTGTGGACAATACTTGGTTTCTTGGTTGTCTTTAACATATATCCAGCTAATATATTGATTACGAGTATTGTTGTTTACTTGCATAGCCCCCCTCTTATCCAATGTTGATAATTAGTGTTTCTACCATACACACAATCAAAATATAAAGCTTGTATTTTTTTGGTAATTTCTCCTCTACTACCATCCCCGATCACACGATTATCTAATTCACGAATAGGAGTTACTTCAGCTGCTGTGCCTGTAAAAAACGCTTCATCAGCACAGTATATTTCATCACGCGTTATGCGTTTTTCAATCACTTGACAACCTAAATCAGTTGCTAAGTCAAAAACACTATCACGCGTTATGCCAGCTAAAGCAGAACTTAAATCTGGTGTATAAATAATATTATCACATACAATAAAGATATTCTCACCACTACCTTCAGCAACAAAGCCATCAACGTCCAATAATAATGCTTCATCATAACCATCTGTTAAAGCTTCTTGTAACGCTAACATTGAGTTAATATAATTCCCATTTGCCTTGGCTTTAGTCATTGTAACATTAACATGATGACGCGTATAACTAGAGGTTTTAATGCGTATGCCATTTTTCATATTATCTTCCCCTAAGTAAGAACCCCAACTCCAAGCGGCAATAATAGTGTGAACTTTGAGATTATCAGCTCGCAATCCCATTCCCTCTGAGCCATAAAAACACATTGGACGGATATACGCACTGTCTAAGTTATTCTTAACCACGCAATCTTTTTGTGCTTGATTAAGTGTATTAGCATCAAAGCCAATATTCATATTCATGATTTTTGCAGAATTTAATAATCTTTTAGTATGGTCTTCAAGACGAAATATAGCAGGACAATCACCAACATTATAAGCTCTTACTCCCTCAAAAACACCCATTCCGTAATGTAAGGTATGTGCTAAAATATGTACTTTTGCATCGCGCCATTCTACCCACTTCCCATCAAACCAAATTAAACCATCTCTGTCTTCCATTGTATTCATAATCAATTATTAGTATCTAAATCAAACGCAGCGTGTAAAGAACGCACTGCTAATTCTAAATATTTCTCTTCAATAATCACTGATATTTTAATCTCTGAAGTGGATATCATTTGAATATTGATATTATTTTGATGCAGTGTTTCAAACATTTTACTAGCAACACCAGCATGGGAACGCATTCCGATCCCAACAATGGATACTTTTACCACTTTGTCATCAAACTGAATACCTTTTGCACCGATACTATCACAGATTTGTTGAAGGATATTTTTTGCTTGCTCAAAATTTTCTCTATGCACGGTAAAGGCAAAATTTGTTAAGCCTTCACGCGCTGAGACGGATTGCACAATCATATCTACTTCAATGTTATTATCAGCAATTGGTTTTACTATCTTATACGCAATCCCTACTTCATCTGGCACACCAATTAAACTTAATTTTGCCTCATCTTTATTGTGAGCAATTCCTGATACAATTGCACTTTCCATAATGTCCTCCTCATTCGTAATTAATGTGCCTATTGGATTATCTATCATTGATGATAATACTCTTAAAGGCACTTTGTATTTTGAAGCAAACTCTACCGAACGAATTTGTAAAACTTTTGAACCAAGCGATGCCATCTCCAACATTTCTTCATAACTGATTTTATTTATTCTAGTAGCTGATAACTCAATTCTAGGATCCGCTGTATAAACCCCATCAACATCTGTCCAAATTTGACACTCATCCGCTTTTAACGCTGCTGCTAATGCGACTGCTGTTGTGTCAGATCCACCTCTACCAAGTGTTGTAATGTTACCATTATCATCAACACCTTGAAACCCAGCAACTACTACTACTTTACCCTCATCAAGACTGTTATTTATGATTTTACTATCAATACTTTTAATGCGTGCTTTACCATGAGTACTATCAGTTTTAATACAAGCTTGAGTTGCAGTATAAGAAATAGCAGGACAGTCTATTTCTTCAAGTGCCATAGTCAGTAATGAAATAGTTGTTTGTTCTCCTGTTGTTAGTAAAACATCAAGCTCTCTTTGTGAGGGCTTTGTTTGCATTTGTTGTGCTAATGCAAATAAGCGATTCGTTTCTCCACTCATTGCTGATACGCTAATAACTATCTTACGATTTTGTACTTTAAAATCTTTAATTTTTTTGGCAACTGCTTGAATTTTTTCAATTGACCCAACTGATGTGCCGCCGTATTTTTGAACTACTAATGACATTTAATAATGTGTAGGAAATAAGTCAATAAATTATACCTTTATTTATGAAGTAATTAACGACAAAAAAGCCGAGTAAAAACCCAGCTTTTTATTGTTTAAAATATACTTGAGTTAATAATGCCAAGCAATCATAGTTAGTAACATCGGTACTGAAAGAATAACATTAATACTAGAGGCAAGCGCTGCATTTTTCTTAGCAGTTATAATGTCATCATCAGTCGCTTCCATCATACCTAGAATTTTTTGTTGATTAGGCCAGATAATAAACCATACATTAAATGCCATAATTGTGCCAAACCAAACACCAATACCAATAACTCCATAACCAGTCGCAAAAATAAAGGCATTAATAATGCCACCCAAACCTTTCGCGTATAAAACAAGTAGGATTAATCCTAAAATCCAAGTCGTGGCTGCTGACATTCTAAACCATAGTAACGCACGCGGTGCAATATATTTACCGATTGCAGCAGGGCCAGGACCGTCTTTATCGGCCAAAGCGTATCCCATTGCAGGGACTTGCACAAAATTAAAATAATATAATAATCCAATCCAAACAATACCAGCTAAAACATGTAGCCAAACTACAAACGCATAGTGCTGTTGCATTTTAGTAGCAACCATAACAATTACCGCTAAAATAAACCCAATTAATATTTTGCCTTTAACTGAATTAATAAACGCCATTTTACTTCTCCTTATCTAATCAATATCTAAAGTTATAAAGCAATATTATATATTAAAATTACAATATTAACAATAAAAAATATGCCGGAATTACCCGAAGTAGAAACAACCAAAAATGCCTTGTTACCTCATATTAAAAATAAAATAGTAAACAGAATCAATATTTTATTTCCTAATTTACGGTTTATTATTCCAACACATTTACCAAAAACACTCAATAATAAAAAATTACATAATATTATTAGGCGAGGTAAATACCTTATTTTACAATTTGATAATGGTGATTTAATTATTCATCTTGGGATGAGTGGAAAAATTAGAATAACCAAAGAGCAGATATATAAAAAACATGATCATTTTGAGTTGTGCTTTGATGATGTTTATATGCGTTTAAATGATCCTAGGCGTTTTGGTTGCGTTTTATGGGCAAAGAATTACAAAACACATAAGCTCATTAAAAATATGGGGGTTGAGCCTCTAACAAGTGATTTAAACGAAAATTACTTATTTGAAAAATCACGCAAAAAAACAATGAATATTAAGACTTTTATTATGAATGGTAAAATTGTAGTTGGTGTTGGTAATATTTATGCTTGCGAAAGTTTATTTAGCGCAAAAATTAACCCAACAAAATCCGTCAATAAACTTAATAAAAATGATTATAAAAACCTCACTAAAACCATCAAACAAACTTTAAAAATTGCCATTCAAAATGGTGGCACAACTTTCCAAGACTTTGCTAGTGTAAATGGTGAGTTAGGTTATTTTACACAACAATTACAAGTATACGGCAGAGCTGGAGAAAAGTGCAAAATCTGTTATGATACAATTACCAAAATTTTTCAAAACAAGCGTGCTACTTTTTATTGCGCTAATTGTCAAAAATAACCTAAAAAAACATAAACAAAAAAATTAAAGAATGAATTTTTGTTGTCAATGTTTGATATAATTGAAAGCGTTTTATTGAATTTATTTAATATTTAGTGCAAGACTTAAGTCCCAAAGCGTTATTGGAAAGTAATTGTTCAACCAATTCGGAGCCGTTTGCCTTACAAAATTTGAGTGATATGATGGCACCTGAATTTAGTGAGAATTGCATTATCATTATTGATCCTGGAATGGTGTTACATAATCGTGCTTACGCTTTAATTCAATATAATGATGAGTTATATTTTCGTCAATATCTAGAGCGTGGCAACAAAAAATTTATGATATGTTTGAATACTCAATATCCAGAAATTGAGCTTCTAAATAACTGGGGACATAAAGGCTGTATTGTGCAACAAAAACAACGCAAACAAAAAGCATTACATTATTATCATTTGAATAAAGAGACCCAACAAATGGATTTTAGTATTAGTGGTAAAATCAAAGAAAAATAAAGCAAGGCGTTGATGTTATTTTAATAATACTGTATAATATCATAAACTTAATAATCTTATGTTAAAGTTAATCTATTTTTAAAAATTTCTATATGATAAGGCCTTCTTTAAGTATTATCCTTATACATTAATATTGAGATGGGAGGAATACAATCAATGGTTTTACATATTCAAGTGTCGCGATTAATAGCACAACTATTTATGCTTTTGATGTAAATATGCCTACTATTGCTGCTAATGTATCTTTAACTAGAAGCCAATTTGATTCAACTTATTCAGCTAATATATTGGATAGAGCAACCATTTCTGGAACATTTCCTTAGTATTAAATAAACAATTAAAAAAGAAGTAAAAACATATTATGCTAAGTTTTTTACTATCATTTATTGAAATAATTTATTGATGATAGTTAGGGGCTTCTTTAGTGATGGCGACATCATGCACATGTGATTCTTTCATACCAGCATTTGTTACTTGCACGAATTCAGATTTTTGATGCACTTCATCTAAGTTTTTACAACCAATATAACCCATACTGGCACGAAGACCACCAATCATTTGATAGATGATTGGACGCATTGAGCCTTTAAAAGGTACTCTACCTTCAATACCTTCTGGAACAAGTTTTTCTGCTGTAGTATCTAACTGAAAATATCGATCAGAGGAGCCATGATTCTGATTCATTGCCCCAATTGAGCCCATTCCCCTATATGTTTTATAAGACCTACCCTGATATAATTCTACCTCGCCAGGAGACTCTTCTGTTCCTGCCAACAAACTGCCAAGCATAACACTAGATGCCCCAGCGGCTAAGGCTTTAGCAATATCACCAGAATAACGAATACCACCATCGGCAATAATTGGAATATTTTTACCTTTTAGCACATCTGCTATGTTACTAATTGCACTAATCTGTGGCATGCCAACACCTGTAACAACTCTAGTCGTGCAAATACTACCTGGTCCGATACCAACTTTAACCGCATTGACACCCATTACTACCAAATCAAGTGCTGCTTCTTTAGTTGCTACATTGCCAGCAATAATATCTAAATTAGGATATTTAGCTCGTGTACTTTTTACCATGTCTAACACACCTTGGGAATGTCCATGTGCTGTATCAATGACCACGACATCAACGCCAGCATGCACCAACGCATCAATTCTAATTAATGCATCACCGCCAACCCCAACCGCAGCACCAACTCTTAATCTTTCTTCATTATCTTTGCATGCATTAGGGAAATCGGTTGATTTTTGAATATCACTTACTGTAATCATCCCTTCTAAGTTGTTATTGTTACCGACTACCAAAACTCTTTCAATTCTATGTTTATGTAATAACAACTTCACATCACTCATTGGCGTATCTGGTTTAACTGTAATTAAATCAGTTGTCATAACTTCACTAACGGTTGCATGAAAATCTTCTTGAAAACGAATGTCTCTTGAAGTAATAATGCCAACTACACAACCATTATCAATCACTGGTAAAGCAGAAATATTATGGTTGCGTTGCAAAGCAATTACATCGTTAATTGTAGAATCAGGACTAATTGTAATAGGATCTTTAATAACACCAGATTCAAAACGCTTAACTTTAGTAACTTCTAAGGCCTGATTATCCACCGACATATTTTTATGTAAGATACTAATACCGCCTTCTTGTGCCATTGCAATACCAAGACGTGCTTCACTAACAGTATCCATAGCTGCTGATAAAATTGGTGTTTTTAGCGTGATATTACTTGTCAATTTTGTTGTAATATCAACTTCTTTTGGCATAATACTAGAATGACTCGGAACCAATAAAACATCATCAAAAGTGAGTGCTAATTGTTTAATTTTCATGTTTTTATCTCCTTCTATTTCTACTAATCATAAAACCAACGCCAACGCCTAAAAATAATACAAAACCACCATATAAAAACCAAGTTCGGTTAGAATGTTCAATAACAACTTCATCTGCTATTTTTAACAACTTTATTTCGGTTTTTAAATTAAGGTTTTGCTGTTTAAGATTAGTGTTTTCATGCTCTAGTTGTAACGTATTTTGATATGTTTTTTCAATATGTTTTTTTTCAGATCTAGCCTTTAAAATCTCTATTGTATTATGCTTACTTGTTTGTTGTAAATCAGTAAATTGCTGCTCTAAATTTTTAATTTTAATTTGTTGTTGTTTAACTAAAGTCCGATTAGCGTTATTGGTATTTTTTAATTTAGCTAACTCATGTTTTGCAGGTGGATTATTTGTCAAATATCTAGAAATAACCCAGCCAATCGTAGTTTCAAATTTAATCTTAGTCCAGCCATCATTATTAATTTGCAGAATATCCAGTTTGGTACCAGACGGCACGCTACGAATAATATTATCATCAAAGGTTTTATCAGAACGAATTGGAATATCAACTTCGTCGGTAATATAAACAAATGCTGCCAGGCTGTTAAAGTTTAGTAATATTAATAAAATAAATCGCATATCGTCCTTTTTGTTAAATAGAAAATTCTATATTTTGTAATACTTAGTCACTCAGTTTAATTGCTGGTGTGTAATATAGCCATACTTTTAGTCATACTTTATAATTATCCAATAATATTATAATTGCTTAATTCTTTTTAACTGCATCTGCAAATTATTAATCGCTTTAGTTGTTTTGTTTAGTCTATCTCTTTCTTGTTTGACTATTTCTGACTTTGCACCTATAACAAATTTTTGATTTGCTAATTTATTATTACAAATTTGCATTTGTTTGTCCAATTTTTTTAATTCTTTGCTTAGTCTTAATATTTCCTCTCCTTTTTCAACCAGTCCATGCAGTGGAATCAAAATTTGCATACTACCCACTAAACTAGTGGCATATTCTTGGTCTTTATTTATTAAATCAGTTAATGATGTTAATTTTGCGAGTGTCATTAAAATAGGTTTATTATTGGTTAAATAATCTTTATTTTCATCTGTATTGCTAACAAAACAAGGTAATTTTTTATTGGGATTTATATTCATATCAGCACGAATTTTACGCACCCCTAAAATAAATGCTTGTATCCACTTTACTTCATCTTCAGCACTTGGATTTAATAATCCATTATCAATAACCGGATATTTTTGCACCATTAATAATTGATTATTATCATTCACATTAGCAAAAATCTCTTCGGTAATAAACGGAATAATGGGATGCAATAATTTTAAAATTTCAATCAATACTTTGATTAAAGTTTGTCTGGTATTGCTATCATTAATTGTAGATTTAGAAAACTCAAGATACCAATCACAATAATCATGCCAAACAAAATCATATAATTCTTGCGTAAGCAAATCTAAGCGATATTCATTTTGATGTTTAGCAACAGATATTTTGACTTTCTGCAAACGCGATAATATCCATTCATCAGTGGTTGATAATTCACACGCAAGTTGTTTATAGCTTTTTGCATCATCAATACTGCCAAGCACAAAGCGTGCTGCATTCCAAATTTTATTACAAAAATTGCGATATCCTTCGACTCTTTTCAAATCAAATTTAATATCTCTACCAAACGACGCGTTTGCTGCAAAATTAAATCTCAAAGCATCTACACCATAACCATTAATACCATTTGGAAATTCTTTTTGGGTTTGTTTTTTAATTTTTTCTGCAAGCCTTGGTTGCATCATCCCTTGCGTGCGTTTTATGAGCAAATCTTCTAAACTAGTGCCATCAATAACATCAATAGGATCAAGTACATTACCGCTTGATTTGCTCATTTTATCACCATGACTATCACGCACCAGCCCCGTAATGTAAATATCTTTAAATGGTACATTGTTTGTAAACTTTAACCCAAACATTATCATTCTAGCAACCCAAAAAAAGATAATATCAAACCCTGTTACTAAAACATTTGTTGGATAAAAGTCATCAAAATCAGTTGTTTTTTCTGGCCAACCAAGTGCTGAAAAAGGCCATAAGGCTGATGAAAACCAAGTATCTAACACATCATAATCTTGCGTTAAATTAACACCCTTTCCTGCTTGTGTTTGGGCTTCTGCCAAAGTATTAGCAACAAATACATTATCGTTGTCATCAAAGTAGGCAGGAACACGATGTCCCCACCAGATTTGCCTTGAGATACACCAATCTTCAATGTTTTCCATCCAATTATAATAAGTTTTTTCCCAATTTTTCGGCACAAATTTAATTTGTCCATTTTTAACGACTTTAATCGCGTCTTGGGCTAGTTTTTCGGTCTTAACAAACCATTGATTGGTTAAATATGGCTCAATAATCGCGCCAGTTTTTTCCCCTCTTGGCACCATTAACTTATGTGGTTTAATGGTCTCTAATAAGTCTAAATTTTGTAAATCACTTATGATTTGTCTTCTAGCAACAAATCTATCAAGTGTTTGATAAGTTTTACTTGTTTCGTTAATTTTAGCGTCAGAAGTGAAGATATTTACCACTTCCAAATTATGACGCAACCCCACTGCGTAGTCATTAAAGTCATGTGCTGGTGTTATTTTGACACAACCTGTAGCAAACTTCATATCTACATACTCATCTGCAATAATAGGGATTTTTCTATTTGAAAGTGGTAAGTCAATCGTTTTACCAATGTATTTTTGATAACGTCCATCTTCTGGGTGAACCGCAACAGCACTATCGCCTAACATTGTTTCAGGGCGTGTTGTTGCAACCACCATATACGAATCTGTTCCACTAATTGGATAACGCATATACCAAAGAGAGCCTTGCTCTTCTGTTGCAATGACCTCTAAATCTGAAACGGCAGTTAGTAATACAGGATCCCAATTAACAAGACGCTTTCCACGATAAATAGTGCCTTCTTTATACAAATCTATAAAAGCTTTATTAACCGCATTAGATAATTTCTCATCCATTGTAAAACATTCCTTTTGCCAATCAACAGAACTCCCCATACGACGCATTTGAGTTGTGATAATGCCACCAGACTGCTGCTTCCATTTCCAAACTTCTTGAATAAACTTTTCACGACCTAGTGTTGTTTTTGTGATACTTTTTTCGTTTAACTGGCGTTCTACCACCATTTGTGTCGCAATACCAGCATGATCTGTGCCTGGCTGCCATAAAGTCTTATCACCTTGCATACGATGCGTTCTGGCAAGAATATCCATTATAGTATGTTGGAATGCATGTCCCATATGCAAACTTCCTGTTACATTTGGTGGTGGTAGCATGATTGCATATGTATTATCGGAATGATTTAATGCACTACTAAAAAGATTTTGCTCTTCCCATAATTTACAATATTTATCTTCAATAATACTGGGGTTATAAGTTTTTTTCATAAACGAACTAATGAAAGTGGTAAAGCTGTTTGATTTTACAATATTTAAACCGGTATTGATTGGTTTTATCTTGATATAGTTTAAAAAGTACCTTTTAATATGCCAATTTGTTCTTTGGTTTTATATTTTTTTCCTTTTATTCACAAAACAGAAAAAGGGAGGAAGTAGTTTTAACAATATTAATGGGTCAATTCAACCTTTATCTGTCAAACAAAAGTATAATATATTTCTGAACTTATACAATGATTTACAAGTATATTTGTATTGAAATATAGAAATGCATTCTCAAACTAAGAGCATGATTAAATAATTTAACTGAGATTTTATTCGGCGTACAAAGCTCAATCAAGCGGATCAACATCAATAAACCACCTAACGCCATGGTTGGTTTTTGGAATATGTTGCAAAAAAGTATGTAATGTATTTACCAATTTAGTGCGATTTTGACTATATAAGTTAAGATGGTAATAGTAGTAATCCGCTTTTTTATAAGTGTTGGCTTCAATCACTGAAAAAATATTGACCTCATCAATATCGATTCTATCCAATATTTGTTTACACTTAAGTAAATAATTCTGGGATTTTTTGGCAACTTTACTATTGGCACAAATTAACGCTTGATGCGAAAAAGGTGGCATTAAAGCGTTTTTGCGTTCAAGTAGTAAGTTCTTTGCAAAACCAAAATAATTATTATACTGAATAAAATTAAAAATTGGATAATCAGCATATTGTGTTTGAATGAATACTTCACCTTTATCTTTCGCCCTACCAGCCCTACCAGTCACTTGGATTAAAAGTTGCATTAGATGTTCACTGGCACGAAAACGACTGCTTAGCAAACTACCATCAACATTTAAAACGCCAACTAAAGTAACTGCTGCAAAATCATGCCCTTTGGCTAACATTTGAGTGCCAATAATAATACACGGCTTACCTGTTTTGATGCGTGCTAATTTTTTATTAAGCTCATTTTTTTTAAGAGTAGAATCTCTATCAATTCGCACAATGTCAACGCCATTAAATTTAGCACTAAGGTTATCTTCTAGGCGTTGCGTACCATAACCTAATACTTGTAAAGTATAACTGCCACAATTTTCACAATGTGTCATAGGTTGTATGGTTGTTTCACAAGAATGACACTTAAGTTTATGGCTATCTCTATGATAAATCATAGGCTTCTCACAAGCCTTACAAGTCATCTGCCACTTACAACTAGTGCAATAATAAATCGGTGCATAACCACGGCGATTAATAAAAATCATAACTTGCTTATTACTTGCTAAAGTTTGTTTGATTTTGACTTGTAATTGTGCTGAAATTGCTGTTGTTTCGTGTCTAGTATCAACCATACTAACCGTTGGCAAACTACCACTGGCACGACTTTTTAGCATTAAGTGAATTACTTTTTTATCATTTAATAATTTGAGTGTTTCAAGCGATGGCGTTGCACTCCCTAAAATAAGTGGAATGTTAAGACTTTTAGCACGCATAAAACTCATTCCTTTAGCGTTATAACGCGGACTAGATTGTTGTTTAAACGAAAGGTCGTGTTCTTCATCAACAATAATTAAACCCAAATTAGGAAGCTGTGTCCAAATTGCACTACGTGTCCCAAGCACCACGCCACATTTACCTTGCATGGCAGTTGTAAAACTATCTAATCTTTGAGTCTGGTTGAGTCCAGAATGAATTGCAACCACCACGGTATTAAGCCGACTGGAAAATCTTTCAATCATTTGTGGCGTTAATCCTATTTCTGGCACTAAAACTAAAACTTGTTTATGTTGCAATAAGACTTGTTTCGCAATTTGCAAATATACTTCGGTTTTTCCACTCCCCGTAATTCCGTGTAATAAAAATGCTTGATATATATTCAGCGATTCACAAACTTTAGTCACTGCTAAATCTTGTTCATTATTTAGCACAATTTTTGTGTTGTGTTGTTGTGCTTTTAAAATTGGTTTTTTGATTTTCAACTCATTACCAAGACGCAGTTTTTTTGGCAAAGCAGCAAATGCTACTTCACCAATTGGCTGCATATAATAAGTAGCACATTGCCGAATAAGCGCAAGTATTGAAGTATCAATGAGCGGTGTCTCATCAATCACTTGAATAATATTTTTTAACTTATAGATTGAGTATTGTTTGCTTGCAAATATAAGTGCAATAACTTCTCTGCCGGCAAAATTAACCTTAACACGTGCACCAGTTACAATGGTTTGACTACTCTGATAGTCAAATGTAGCATAGAGTGGTGTTTTGATAACAACAGTAAAAATATACACAAGGTTTTGCAGGTAAAATAAATTATTTTAAGCCAATAATAAATGTTAAGCCTACAAAATCAAACAGATAATACCAGTTTTAATACAACCATAGACAAAGTCATAGATACCCTACTCATCAAGTTTGATAAAAAATCAACTGTAGTCGTGGTGTTAGTGAATAAAGCAACAATAAAAGCACTTAATAAAGATTATCGCAATAAAAATGTAGAAACCAATGTATTGTCTTTTCCGAGTGAAGTTCCAAAATCAATTGATGATATTTTAGGTGATATTGTTATTTGTTTAGAGGTCTTGGAAGAGCAAGCAATCGCAGAGCAAAAACCATTAAAGGACCATTTAACTCATATTATCATTCATGGATTTTTGCATCTATTAGACTATAGTCATATTGAAGAAAATGAGGCAAAAAAAATGGAAGATCTAGAAGTAAATATTTTGCAAAACTTTGGTATTAAAAATCCATATTTAGTTTAATTATCAAAAAAACCATCCATATGTAACTCGGTTAACTCATTAAATCCACCAATCCATTTATCATCAATCACGATTTGTGGCACAGTTCTAGCACCATTTGTGAGTTCATTTATTGCAATTAAGTTTTTTTGATTTGTATCAACTGGTTTTGCAGTATATTGTAAGCCCCATTTTTCAAATAAAGTCTTAGTTTTATCACAAATAGGGCAAGTTTTGGTTGTATAAATGTCTATTTTCATATTATAGCTATAACGCGTTAACTACCAAATCACCCATTTCTTCTGTCCCAACAATATAATCACCACCTTGTGCAATGTCTTGGGTTCTATAACCCTCATCTAATACTTTTGATACCGCTTGTTCAATCTGAATTGCCATCTTTTCATTTACCAAAGAATATTTGAACATCATAGCAACCGATAAAATTGTTGCCAATGGGTTTGCAATATTTTTACCCGCAATATCAGGTGCGCTACCGTGAATGGGCTCATACATTCCAAAATTATCTTGATTGAGTGATGCAGAAGGTAACATTCCAATTGAGCCTGTTAGTTGTGCTGCACAATCGCTTAAAACATCGCCAAATAAATTACTGGTTACGATTGTATCAAATTGTCTTGGATCGCGTACCAGTTGCATTACAGCATTATCAACATACATATGACTTAACGCAATTTGTGGATATTCTTTGGCAATATTTTCCATTATTTCGCGCCACAGTTCACAAACTTCCAATACATTTGCTTTATCCACTGAGCAAAGTTTTTTATTTCTTTTATCTGCAATTTGAAAGGCACTATGGGCAATTCTTCGGATTTCACTTTCGCTATAAACTGCCGAATTAAAGCCGTATTTTTCATCATTTCGATTCTCAATACCGCGTGGTTTTCCAAAATAAATACCACCTACTAGTTCACGCACAATCATTAAATCTAAACCCAATACTATTTCTGTTTTTAAAGTAGATGCATTAGCGAGTTGCGGATATAAAATTGCAGGACGCAAATTAGAAAATAAATCAAACTCAGAACGAATTTTTAATAAACCACGCTCAGGACGAAGGTCTCGTTCTAATTTTTCCCATTGATAACCACCAACAGCACCTAACAAAATACTATCGCACTGTTTGGCATCTATTATGGTTTGTTGTGGCAAAGGAGAACCAGTTTTGTTATAAGCATCACCGCCAATTAAGCCTTCAACTAACTCAATACCCAAGCAATGAATATGATTAAGTTTTTCAATTACTTTAACCGCCTGTTTGGTAATTTCAACACCAATACCATCACCTGCTAAAACTAAAATTTTAGTCATTCAATTTCTATCATATCAAACTGGTCTTTACCAGCACCACAAATGGGACAAACCCAGTCTTCTGATATATCTACCCACTTTGTCCCCGGCGCCAACCCTTCTTCTGGTGCACCTAATGTCTCATCATAAATCCAGTCACATATTTGACATTGTAATTTTTTCATAATTATTAAAAGTGTAAAATTGCAATTATTTTACGCTAAAAAGTATGATTGTTGGGGTAGATGAAGTGGGTAGAGGTTGTTTGGTAGGTAATGTTGTCGCTGCTGCGGTCGTATTACCCACTGGATTTTACTTATCAAAACTCACAGATTCTAAAAAATTGTCCGTTAATCAGAGGCAGCAGTTTTTTAAGATTATTAATCAAGAATGCAAATGGGCAATTGGGGAAGCAAGTCCGCAAGAGATTGATACAATCAATATTTTAAATGCCACAATGTTAGCGATGCGAAGAGCAGTTAAAAATTTAAATGTTGAGTATGACAAAGTTTTAGTTGATGGGGATCGATGCCCTAATTTGATTAATTGTCAAGCAATTATTAAGGGAGATTTAACAGAGCCGTGCATTAGTGCTGCCTCCATCGTTGCTAAGGTTTGGCGTGACAAACAAATGCTAGAACTGGGGGAGAAATATCCTGTATATGGCTTTGAACAGCATAAAGGTTATGGCACAAAACAACACTTAGCGATGTTACAAAAACATGGCATCATTGCGGAACACCGCAAGTCTTTTGCACCTATTATAAAATGGATCATGACAACTTAAGCAACTCTTTTCTAAAAATTTCCAGCAAAATTGTGTAAAACTTACTTTCATAACAACTTTAGCATAGTTTTAAATATATTAAAGTTGTTATACCCTATAAAATTATTGTTGACTTAGTTCTTGTAATTATTCTTCCAAAACTTCTCTTTGATACCCTATCTCCGCTTATTCTACCAATCTTTCCTGCTCTTCTCTCGTTTCCCTCTCTCTTATTTCCTCTCTTTTCTCAGCTCTATCTATTTCTCGTTGTGGGATTTGTTCAATATACTCAAAGTATTTAACCACTTTTTCAACACCGCCCACCTCTGCAACAATACGCCCTGCTTTTTCGCCTTCCCGGGGGGTTACAGCACCCATTAAATAAACCACACTATTTTCAGTATGAACGATAATATGGGTTGGATTAACCACTTCTTGATTACTGAGTTTTAGAGTGATTTTACCATCAATTAAACCATCATTAGCACGACTAGTAAGTGATGTTTTTTTCATGATTTTTGTTGCATTGGCAACTTTTTTGATGCTAGGTTCCTCAATTAAAATTTGTTCATCAATGTATTTTTGAATAGCACTATTTGGCACCTCGCCTGTCACTAAAACAATTTTATTGTATATCGTAAAATTGAGATGTGTATCTGCTAGTTTTTTATCATTGAATGCCCAACTTTCAAGTGAGAAATCCATCAAATCGTCATCAGCAATTACACCGACCGACCTTCTGTCTGCATCTGTTGTAATTACTGTTGTAGCAGCACTAAGTATCGCCAATACGCCGCATGATTGCAAAAAAATAACCAGCCCTAAAATAATAATGTTGTTCATTAATAGTTTCATAATGTAAAAGCACTCTTAATCCATTTAATAGTTGGAAATTTTAAACCATTTTGCACACCAACAACATCAAAACG
Organism: Axiothella rubrocincta; assembly: GCA_032356625.1. NCBI lineage: Eukaryota > Metazoa > Annelida > Polychaeta > Maldanidae > Axiothella > Axiothella rubrocincta. Next base: position 37,114 of record JAULKN010000004.1, read on the forward strand.
ACAAATATTATCTTGATATTTTTTATTACTCTGTAAAAATATGTGTGCAGTTTTTATAATTTTTTGTTGTTTTATATGGTTTACAGTTGAAACACTTGAAGAAAAATTTTCATTTTCTCTATAACGCACTTCAATAAAAACTAAGGTATCATTATCCAACATAATTAAATCAATTTCACCCAATTTAGTTAGATAATTTTTAGTCACCAGAGTTAATCGATTAGTTTGTAGGAATGTCAGTGCCACTTGCTCTGCACTATTACCAATTTTTCGTAAAGGAGAAAACATTTTTTATGTTATATATTGTTGCAACACCAATTGGTAATCTAGATGACATTAGTTTTAGAGCGGTTAATGTTTTGAAAACGGTTGATTTAATTTTAGCAGAAGATACTAGACATAGCAAAAAATTACTTAACCATTACCAAATTACAACCAAAATGAAAGCTTTTCATGAGCATAATGAGAAACAACAACTTAACAATATTATAGAATTGTTAAAAAGCAAAAATATTGCGCTCATCAGTGATGCCGGCACACCACTGATTAACGACCCTGGCTTTAATCTGGTGCAGTTTGCAGTGCAAAATAATATTCAAGTAAGTCCTATTCCTGGTTGTAGTAGTGTTATTAGCGCTTTGTCAGTTGCAGGCATCACTTGTGATAAATTTTGTTTTTTAGGGTTTGTTCCCACTAAACAAGCAGAAAAATTAAAGTTTGTTCATCAATTAAACACAAATCATTACACTAGTATTTGCTTTGAATCTCCAAAAAGAATATTGTCTACCATTAAATTGATAAAACAAATTTTTGATAATAATCGCCGCATATGTATCGCCAAAGAACTTACAAAAAAATTTGAAACAGTTATAAATGGCAATAGTGAAAAAATTATGACTTATTTAACCAGTGATAAAAATCATCAAAATGGTGAATTTGTGTTATTAATCTCTGCTAATCGTGGTATAAACAAGAAACAACAACAACTGAGTGAAATTTTACCAATTTTAAGCAAAGAATTATCAAGCGCTCAAACGGCTAAGATTGCTGCTAAAATCACTGGACTAACTAAACAATATTGTTATGAAAAACTTTTATAATCGCCATATTTTCTTTTGTAACAACCAAAAACAAAGTGGTAAAAAATGTTGTGAATCAGCGAATACTAAAAAATTATATCGTTATGCTAAAGATCAGTGTAGACATCTCAAAAGGTTGGGCAAGGGCAAATTAGGCGTCAGTGAGAGTCAGTGTTTAGGTCGTTGTGAGTTCGGACCTATTGCTGTTGTTTATCCTGATAACATTTGGTATAATTATAAAAACAAAGAAGATATTGATACTATTATTAATCAACACTTATTAAACGCACAAGTTGTGCAAGACTTAAAATTACCATAAAACTTTGATTAGATAGATTATAGCGTATAATTGCTAGACTTTGCCTACCAAAAATTTATGTCCCCAACTAATTTTAATAATCTTGGTTTGTCTAATTGTATTCTACAAACATTAGAGACCATTGGTTATACCACACCATCGCCCATTCAGGCAGAGTGCATCACTTATTTATTAGAAGGTGGTGATATTATCGGACAAGCGCAAACTGGAACAGGGAAAACCGCAGCGTTTTCATTGCCTTTACTTGACAATCTTGATGCAAAAAGTAACAAAACTCAATTATTGGTTTTAACGCCTACTAGAGAACTAGCAATTCAAGTGAGTGAGGCAATCAAAAAATATGCAACTAACCTTCAAGGCATTAGCGTTCTAGCAATTTATGGTGGTCAGTCTTACGATGTGCAATTACGGCCATTAAAAAAGGGTGTGCAGGTTGTTGTAGCAACGCCTGGACGAGTAATGGATCATATTAAACGCAAAACCTTACAATTAAAAAATATCAAGGCCTTGGTATTAGATGAAGCGGATGAAATGTTAAGAATGGGTTTTATTGATGATGTGAAATGGATATTATCCCACATCCCAGAAACCAGACAAATTGCATTGTTTTCAGCAACTATGCCAAAAGAAATTAAAGCAATTGCTACTAAATTTTTGCGTAATCCAAAAATTATTAAAATTCAGGGCAAAACTGAAACAGCAAATAATATTACTCAAAAATTTATCCAAGTTGCGAATAAAAATAAAATTTTTGCATTAAAGCGTATTTTAGAAGCAACTACAACAGATGGTGTCCTAATTTTTACACGTACCAAAAATGATACGATTGTTATTAGCGAACAACTCACTAGCTTTGGGTATAAATCATCTCCTTTAAACGGTGATATTCCTCAAAAAGAGCGTGAGAGAATTATTAGCAATATGAAAAATAATCGTCTTAATATTATTGTTGCAACAGATGTTGCGGCACGCGGCATTGATGTTGTTAGGATAACACATGTTATCAATTATGATATCCCAAGAGAGGTTGAGTCGTATATTCATAGAATTGGCAGAACTGGCAGAGCGGGACGAAGTGGTGATGCTATTTTATTCGCTAGTAGTAAAGATATGCGTATGTTAAAGCTTATTGAAAAAGTCACTAAACAAAAAATTACCGAAATTAACTTACCAGGTACTAAAGAGGTTAATGCACAAAGAGTGAATAGTTTTAATGCTAATATTACTAAACATTTAATACAAAATAGCGCAGAGATTACCGAATTTAAGAGAATGATTACAGAATTTTCAGAAAAAAATTCTGTCAATATGCTGGATATTGCTGCAAGTTTGGCTATTATCAGTCAAAACGGCAAAGCTTTTTTACTAACAGAAAAAGATGAAATAAGCCATACAAACGATTCCGGAATAATTAGCATTACTGCTGATAAACTGAAAAAACATCCACAAATTCCAATGTTGCGTTTTCGAATTGAAGTGGGTAGGCGCGATCGAGTCAGTGCTAAAAATATCAAAACCATTATTGCAAATGAGGCTGACATTGATAGTGATTATATTGGCACAATCAACATCTTAGATAATTTTTCTACCATTGATTTGCCAGATGAAATGCCAGTTGATGTACTGGAGGTATTGAAAAGCGTCATCATCGTTGGGCGGAAACTAGGTACGAGCCAATTTACTGGCTCTAATAGTAAAAAAACCAAAAAAAGATGGGGCTATAAAGATAAAAAATCTAGAAACCAACGCCAGCCCAGTCATAAAAATAACCCCCATAATAAGCAAAAAGTAAAAAAATATACTAAAAAATAACATTTTAGACAAAAAACTTGTTAAAATACAAATACTGGTAGTATTTGTGTTATTGATTGATTGGTGTTTATCAGTTGTGAGATGAGTCAAAAATTAGCGGTATTTTTATTTATTTTAGGAGACTTATGTCAACAATAACAGGAAAAGTCAAATGGTTTGACGCTAAAAAGGGGTTTGGTTTTATTGAGCAAGAAGGTGGCGAAGATGTTTTTGTGCACTTCCGCGAAATCCAAACTGATGGTTTTAAAACTTTAAATGACGGTCAAGAGGTTGAGTTTGAGATTGAAACAGGAGATAAAGGCTTACAAGCCACTAATGTTAAAGCAATTTAATGAACTATGAACGATAAAAGCGAAGGAAACTTCGCTTTTTTATACTCTTTTATTGAACTTTTGATACTGAAAAATATACTCATATAATAATTCAACACGCATCATATTTTTTCTAGTGTTTTAAAACGCACCTCACTTGATTTTACCGTTTTTAAATTAACCCTTAACTGGATTTGATAGTATTCAACTTCCTATCATTGTTGATATTGCAAAGGGGTTAAATAAAGAATTATGTTAAACCCAAACTTATATAAAACTAAGCACTGAGCTCTAAATTGTTTTAGTACTCGCCAAAACTTTCTTATATTCTTTTGGCATAATTTTGACAAAATACCGTAGCTCATTATCAAAATCATCTAAAATCATTTGTGCTTTTTCTGAGTCCGTTTTTTCTAAGTGACTAATTAGATAAGTTTTTAATTCTTGTTTAGCCTCCGCATTCATTGGATCAAGGTCAACCATTGCCATATTACACATTTTTGCTAAAGTATTATTGGGGTTATAAACATAAGCAATACCTCCGCTCATACCAGCCCCAAAATTTCTCCCGACTTCGCCTAAAATGACAGCACGACCACCGGTCATATATTCCAAAGCATGGTCTCCCACCCCTTCAACCACAGCAATTGCGCCAGAATTCCTAACACAGAAACGCTCCGCAACAACACCTGATAAGTACATAGCACCACTTGTTGCACCATAGCCACAAACATTACCAGCAATAATCTGTTCTGCCGCTCTGAACTTAGAATTTTTTGGTGGATAAATTGCAATTATACCGCCAGACAGACCTTTACCAACATAATCGTTTGCATCTCCTTCAATGCTAAAATTAATGCCATTTGCTAAAAAACCACCAAAAGATTGTCCTGCATGACCTGTAAAGTTAACCTGAATTTGACTATCAGGCAAAGTGTTGCTGCCCAATTTTTTAACAATATAGGAAGACAACATCGCCCCAACTGTTCTATCAGTATTAACAATTTTTTCATTAATTATTATCTTTTTATTTTCAAAGTTTTTTGAGCGATTAATTAAACTATTATCTAATTGTAAATTTAATTCGTGATTTTGATCTTGTTTATGAGTGCCAACACTGTTATGTGCTTTTTTTACCAAGGTCAGAATACTAGATAAATCAATATTTTTCTGTTTATAATGATTACTAACATCTACCATTTCTAACATATCGACTCTACCAACCATTTGATTAATAGTCTTAAAACCAAGACTTGCCATAATTTCTCGCAATTCTGTTGCAACCATAAATAAATAATTAATAACATGTTCTGGCTTACCTTTAAACTTTAAGCGCAGTGCTTCATCTTGAGTAGCAATACCAACTGGACAAGTGTTAAGGTGACATTTTCTCATCATCATACAACCCAGCGTTATTAAAGGTGCAGTAGAAAAACCATATTCTTCGGCGCCCAATAAAGTCGCAATTGCAACATCACGCCCAGTTTTTAACTGACCGTCAGTTTGCAAAACAACTCGTGAGCGCAAATCGTTTAATACGAGTGTTTGATGAGTCTCAGCCAGCCCTAACTCCCATGGCACGCCTGCGTGTTTGATTGAAGTCAGTGGCGATGCACCTGTGCCACCATCATGTCCTGCAATCACAATATGATCTGCCTTTGCTTTCACAACCCCTGCTGCAATTGTACCAACACCAGTGCCAGCAACTAATTTCACACTAATTCTTGCATCTGGGTTTGAATTTTTTAAATCAAAAATTAATTGTGCTAAGTCTTCAATTGAATAAATATCATGGTGTGGTGGTGGACTGATAAGTCCAACACCCATAGTAGAATTACGAATTTTTGCAATATGTTCATCGACTTTTGACCCCGGTAATTCACCGCCTTCACCTGGTTTCGCACCTTGAGTTACTTTAATCTGAATTTCATTTGCCTGATTTAAATATTCAATACTAACGCCAAAGCGTCCTGATGCTACTTGCTTAATTACACTTTTTCTATCATCTCCATTGTCATCCAAAACCCAACGAGATTTGTCCTCACCGCCTTCACCAGTATTGGACTTTCCACCTAATTTATTCATAGCGATTGCAAGACTTTCATGCGCCTCTTTAGAAATTGAACCAAAGCTCATCGCCCCTGTTGCAAAGCGTTTAACAATTTCACTTTCTGGCTCTACTTCCTTAATATTGATTGCTGTTGCTGGTTTAAACTGCATTAAGCCTCGTAAGGTTGCATGACGAGTAAGCTCTTCGTTGGTGCGTTTTGCAAAAGCATGATACTTCTCCATGTCACTGGTTTTACTCGCCAACTGTAAATCACTAATAACTTGTGGCTCCCACATATGCACTTCGCCATTTGCTCTCCAGTGATACTGACCATCACTGCCTAAATCTTCATTATCATAAGCAGACAAATGGCGCATCTCCACTTCTTGTTGCAGAATTTCAAAACCAACACCACCAATACGAGAAATAGTACCAGTAAAACATTTATCTACTACTTTTGTCGAAATACCAACTGCTTCAAAAATTTGTGCCCCCTTATACGATTCAAGCGTTGAAATGCCCATTTTTGCCATCACTTTTAACATACCCTTATTGACACTCTTACAATAATCACTCACTATTTTGCTACTTTCAATCTTTAACACACCAGTTTTATGTACTTCAAATAACGCACTAAAAACTAAATAAGGGTTAATACAATCTATTCCATAACCAGTCAATAAACAAAAATGATGGACCTCTGCTGGCTCTCCACTTTCTAAAATAATAGAGGTTTGAGTTCTAAGGTGGGTTTTCACTAAATGCTGATGCAAGGCTGATGCCACTAAGAAGCCACTCATTGGCACTCTAAGGTTATTAACATTTTTATCACTTAAAATAATAAAACCTTTGCCGCTTTTAACCAATTCTTCACCTTGTTTACAGATTCTATCAATTTCATTTTTAATCTGAATACCTTTATTGGTTGGATAGGTAATATCAATCTCGCCTACTTGCCAAATTGTTTGCCGTCTAATTTTTATTAACTCAGCATTATTTAAAATTGGCTGGCTAACAATTAATCTTTTAGCGTTACTACTGGTGTTTTTGAGTAAATTACCACTAGGACCAATACTGGTTCTAAGCGACATTACCACCTCTTCACGAATAGAATCAATCGGTGGATTGGTCACTTGAGCAAATAGTTGTTTAAAATAATCATAGATAATGCGTGTTTTATCACTCAAGCAACTCAGTGCACTATCATTACCCATTGAGCCCACTGGATCACGACCCTCTATCACCAATGGTTTAAGCATAAATTCCATTCGTTCTGTGCTATATCCAAAGGTTTTGAGTTTAGTCAATAAAATTTTATCATTATTTTGTGAATCCTCATTAGGCGTATCAACATCTGGTAAATCTGCTAAAAAAACTTGATTTTCTATTAACCAATCTTGATAGGGATTTTGATGTGCAAATTCACTTTTAATAGCATCATCATCAATAAGTTGACCTTTGTCAAAATCCACTAAAAACATTTTTCCGGGCTGTAAACGCCCCTTAATTTTAATATCTTCATTAGACACATCAACCACACCAACCTCACTCGCCATAATGATTCTATCATCAAAGGTTTGATAATAACGCGATGGACGCAACCCATTTCTGTCTAAAATAGCACCTATTTGATGACCATCAGCAAAAGAAATTGAAGCAGGTCCATCCCACGGCTCCATCATATTGGCAAGATATTCATAAAAAGCTTTTTTATGAGAATCCATATTGTCATCATTTTGCCAAGCCTCAGGCACCATCATTAGAATGCTTTCTGCTAAACTTTTACCACTCATCATCAAAAATTCTAATACATTATCAAAACTACCAGAATCTGAAACATCTTCTTCAATTACAGGTAAAGTTTTATGTAAATCAACGCCTAATACCTTACTTTTAAGCGTACCTTCACGCGAAGTCATCCAGTTAAAGTTACCACCACATGTGTTTATTTCACCGTTATGCGACATATATCGATTAGGCTGCGACCTATCCCATGATGGAAAAGTATTGGTTGAAAAACGCGAATGTATCATCGCAAAATAAACTTTGTAACGCTTATTTTGCAAATCAGGATAAAAATTTAATACTTGCGACCCCATTAACATTCCCTTGTAAACAATAACTCTATTTGTTAAACTACAAATATAAAATTCATAACTTAAAGTGCGTAATTCTTTTGAGCTATATTTACGAATAATATATAAAGATTTTTCAAACTCTTGAATACTTGAACAACCACTCTTTTTAATAATAATTTGCTTAAATACAGGCATTGCATCAAATGCACTCTTACCAATATTAGCACTATCAAAATCAATTGGAACATCGCGAAAACCAACAAACTCTTGCTGATTTTGCACAATCTCTGTGATTAAGAAATCCTCACAGTTTTGTCGTAAATGAGCATCTTGTGGTAAGAAAATATTGCCTACCGCATATTCATTTGCCACAACCTTGGTATTAAACTCATCTGCAATAAGTGGAATAAAGAAACTGTGTGGCAAATCAGTCATAACTCCTGCACCATCACCTGTATTCTCTTCACAACCACAACCACCACGATGATCCATTCTAGCAAGCATTTCTAAGGCATCAACCATAGTCTGATGAGAAGATTGTTTTTTAATGTTAGCAATAAAACCTACACCACAATTCTCATGTTCAAATGCTGGATGATACAATCCTTGTTGTTGTGGCCTTAGTGGTGTATCATTTCTATTCATAAATTATAATAAAATTATTTCTGATTATATAACAAAAAAATCCCATCATTTTATCATATAGACTATAATCTTTGTTATTTTATCATTTTATGCTTTGCTTAATATCTCCTGCCAAAACACTGGATTTTAGCCGTCCAACCATAACCCAATATACACTTCCAGAGATGTTAGATAAATCTAACATATTAATTCATAACTTACAACAAAAAAGTATTAAAAATATTAAAAAACTAATGAAAATTAGTGATAAGTTGGCAAGGCTTAATTATGATAGATTTCAAAATTTTAGTAGTAATTCTAATTTAAATAATGCCAAACAAGCGATTTTTGCCTTTAAGGGTGATGTTTATACAGGGATTGATGTTGATAATTTTAATAGTGATGACATTGAGTTTATTAACCAAAATATGAGAATGCTGTCTGGGTTATATGGGGTATTAAAACCACTAGACTTAATTCAGCCATATCGCTTAGAAATGAGCACAAAACTCATAACCAGTAAAGGTAAAAATCTATACCAATTTTGGGGGGACAACATTAGCAAAATCCTAAATCAAGACGAAGATACAGCCATTATCAATCTTGCCTCAAACGAATATTTTAAAGCGGTTGATAAAACAACGCTTAACGCCAATATTATTGATATTATTTTTAAAGAAAATAAAGCTGGTATTTATAAAATAATTGGAATTCATGCCAAAAAAGCGCGTGGCTTGATGATAAGTTTTATGGTTAAAAACAGAATAACCAATCCGGTCAATTTACAAAATTTTAATTTAGAAAACTATCGTTTTAATCAAGAGTTGTCTGTTCAAAATTCATGGGTTTTTACACGCTAAAACACTTTATTAAAAAACCATGTTTATTATGTGGTGATTATTCAAACACTAATATTTGTCCATGTTGTGCGAATGAGCTTACTACAAATTCCAAACGGTGTATAGGTTGTGCAATTACTTTAAGCAACAACACTGAGCTTGATTATTGCGGTTCTTGTCTAGCAAGACCACCGCAATTCAATCGAGTTTGGACTTTATATGATTACACGGGCTTTATTCAAAGATTAATTCACGATTTTAAATATAATCAACAACTATCAGTCGGCAAATTTTTTGCTAAAACAATGTTTGATTTTTGGTGTAAATTAGACAACTATGATGCTATTATTCCGATGCCACTACATAAAAAACGCCTACAAGAAAGGGGGTTTAATCAGGTTATAGAATTACTTAGAATTATTAAAAAACAAACAACAATAGACTATAAAAGTTGTGTTAGAGTCAAAGCCACCAAACAACTTGTCAACTTAAACCTCAAAGAGAGGGAAAAAGAGGTTAAAGGTGCTTTTCGGATTGTCAAAACAATGCATTATAATAATATCTTACTTGTGGATGATGTTCTAACAACATCAGCAAGTATTCGTGAGTTGTCTAAAACTATTTTGCAAACTTATCCAAAAAACAAACCCAATATTGATGTTCTAGTATTAGCACGGACCACAAAAAATAATGGTGGTGGCCACACCTAGAATTGAACTAGGGACACAGGGATTTTCAGGCTGCATTAAAAAAATAATTAACAAATATATTTTGTGTTTCTATTTTTCCTTATTATAATAGTATTTTTTTTAAAAAGCAAATAAATAATCGAAATTATCGCTTATTCATTCAATAAGTCCTCCTTATTTTTAAATTATAACACAAAAATAAGGAGAAAGAAAATGAAATTATTAGAACTTTTAGATTTGCATAAACACGAAAATATATTATCAACCTCAACAATTGGAAAATACAACTCAGTAATTAGAACATTTGTTCGCGATACTGGTATTGACAACATCAGCGTCAATCGTGAACAAGTAATTGATTGGCGCAACAAGGTTTACAAAAGGGTCAAACCGATTACTTGTAATACATATATTCGTCATATGAAAGCTCTTTTTAATACTGCAATAAAAAGAGGCGTTCTTGATCATAATGTTTTTACAACAATTAAAATGTTAAAAGTTGGTAAGCCTATTTATAAGTTGATAAGTAATGAAACAATCAATATTTTACTTGCCGTGTTAAAAAGAGATATATACTTTGCAAATGAATACTGGTTTTACGAAGCAATGATTGATTGTTTGAGATACACTGCCATTCGCAGAAGGCAATTAATTGGCATAAAATGGCGTGATATTAATTTTATTGATAAAACTTTATTTTTAGATGAAAAATTTTCTAAAAATAAAACAGCAAATTTGATACCGATCAATCAAAAATTAATAGATCATTTCATTATTATCAAGGATAAATCATACAACCCTCAAGGACATCATCAAGTTTTTAACATTACTAGGTTTGTGAGGGCCTATAAAGGTCCTAAAATGAAAGAAGATCATATTAGCGCATTATTTGCTCGCTGGAGTAAAAAAATTAATGTGCAGATCTCGTCTCATAGATTTAGACATACTGTGGCGACAAAAATTGCTAACAGCGGAACGAACTTAAAAACAGTAGGTCAACTACTGGGGCATGCACACTTAAAAACAACTCTTAATTATGTGCATATCAACATAGATGATATGCGAGAAGTAATGAATTTATTGTAATAATGAAATTAAATCAAAAAACTAATTAACTGCGTCTTTCAAAGTCTTTCCAGCTTTAAATACAGGATTTTTTGAAGCAGCAATTTTAATAGTCTCTCCGGTTTTAGGGTTACGGCCATTACGAGCAGCACGACTGCGCACTAAAAAATTACCAAAACCAGTAAGAGCAACATTATCTCCCTTACTAAGAGCCCCAGTAATAGCGGTGGTTGTCGCATCTAATACTCTTTTAGCATCAGCCTTAGAAAGTCCAGAGTTATTTGCAATAGCATTAATTAATTCAGGTTTATTCATAAGTTTTTTCCTTATATTATTTAATTAAAGACACATTTTAAATTATAATTAGCATATAAATTAATAATTAAATATTAAATATTAAATTTTTATGAATAAAGACACAAAAAAGAAAATAGATTATATAGATAAGGCACTAAATAAGAGTAAAGATTATTTTTTAACAGAATTTGCGAAACTAATTTGTGGAGATAATGAAGCCTCTGTTTATAAAAACTGTAATTATATTGAAAAATTTTTTAATTATTTAGAATACCCACTTGTAGGTGGCATAAATATACCTGAATATGAAAGATTAGAAATAAACGAATATATTGAATATATATTAATTCAAATGAAACCAAAAGATTTGTATCGTATATTTTTAGGACTTATAAGCAAGGAGTTACATATTAAAATAGATCTAGCTGAGCCAGATTCTGATGCTATAACCACTGAGTTTAGAAAAATATTAAGAATAAGTTTGCAAGATGATGGTATTCCAAAATTTTCTGATGATAGAATTTTAGATATTAATCAAGAAAAACTACAAGATAATAATGACGACTACTTAGATTCATTATTAGATGACAGTGAAGGCTTTTATGCAAATGACCAGAAGAAAGAAGCTATAAATAGTATATATGATGCATTTGAGAGGATTAAAACACATTATGATAATGATAAAAAAACTTCTACAGCAACTTTAATCGAAAAACTATCGCAAAACACAGGTATTGATACTGTTTTTTTTGACAATCTTTTTAAGCAATTTAATAGTTTTTGCAATAGTTACAATATAAGACATTATGACAATAAGGTTAAAATTCTGCAAAATTCTTCTTATGATTATATTTATAACGATATGCTTAATTTTTTAAATTTAATAATTAATGTTATAAACAAAGAAAAATAAACACCAAAAGCTTATTATAAGTTATAACCATGGAACAACAACCGCAGACATCTGAATACTTTTTAAATTATTTTTTGCAGTAAAGATATTAATTTTTTTTACTGCATTATCACACTCATCTAATTTAGCGCAGATCCAAACTATATGATGTGTTCTATCTATTTCTGTTGTTGATGCAATATTTATTATACTATTTAGAGTTTTTTGATAATCTTTTGCAAAACTATAAGTTTCAATATATTGATCAGTCAAACAATTTACTGTATGACCATTTGGTAATGTGTAGTGACTTAATCCCTTGCAATTGGTTTGAATAGTTTTGTTGATTACATAACTATCATCAGTTTGTTCTATAGCGTAGATATTAAAACTTAAGTTTAATAACACAATAAATATAGTTTTCATTGTTATTTATATTTCTAATATTATTAAGTTTTAATTAATGGCTTCAATTATGCCAATTCCTTGATGGTTTTCAATAATCTTAATTGCTGGAGAGTTATCAAATGTATGCATAAAACAGTGGTGTATTGTTAATATAAGATCCTGTAGTGTTTGGTCGTCTTCCATATCTAAAACCTTTAAACCACATTCTTTAATTTCATCAATGCCAATATGTCGTGAATGAGTCTTACTATCATCGTGTTCGTTTAAAAAATTAACTATTGCTTTTGCTTTTTTTTCTTTATTTGTACAACTCTCAAACATAACCTCAGTTAATCTTTTGTGCACAACTTCTCCAGCAAAATCTATTGCATTTTGACATTCTCCTAAAAATGCTGGAGAGTATTTGTTGATAATAACTTGCCACATAGGTACTTTTGCTGGATCCTTGCTACATTCACTAACTGCCGTTTCAAATTCCTTAATAACACCATGGGCTGGGGTGTTACCAAATTGTGGATCTATTGGACCTAGATTAGACTGCTTACCCATAATTATTTTTTTACAAGAACAAGCTATCATGGTTCCACCAGACATAGCTATTTGTGGAATAATCGCAATAATATTACTACCAAACTTTTATGTAAATAGTCAATAATAGATTCTGTAGCAGTCATATCTCCACCAGGAGTGTGTAATATTATATCTAAACCTTTTTTCCTGTCTAACTCATGAATTGCGGCCATTAATGCATTCTTATCTTTATCAACAATACCATATTGATAATTACCTTTACTGTGCAACCAACCAGAATAATAAACTATAATATTTCTCTCTCTGTAATCAGATAACTCTTTAAGGTATTTTCTTCTAACTACATCTAATGGATTATTAACTGTTAAGATTTCATTCAGAACTGTTGACCAACTTGGCATATATTACTTCATGGGTGTGTTGTTTGACGATTGTATTCTTTCGAATTTAGGAAAGGCAAAAAAATTATATGTTGCTTTATACGATTTAAAATTGCTATTTTTATTACCATCCATTATTAACTTATATTGTTGAGTAAAATACTCATTATTTTTATTTTTTTGTTCTGTTTTTATCATTATATCTTTCTCCTTGTTTTTTTTATTTTTTTTATTCGAGGTTTATATAACAAAAATCTTTCAAAATTATTTAAATTCTTTTCAAGATTATTTCGCATTTTACACAATAAAACTAAAAAATCAATCTAGTTATTTTTTACCATTTAAAAATACTTAAAAGTTGCAAGCAACTTTTAGACATTATAAATAATTGATTTTAAATAAAAATATTAAAATAATGCTTGATAATAATAATTTTTATGATATAATTATAGTATAATGATTCTAAAACTTGCAATATTTAACAAGTAGGTATATAATTAATTTAAGAGGTAACATATTATGATGAAGAACAGAACAATTGAAGTAGTAACTGAAAATACAACAGATCAAGCAGTTGATTTTATTAAAGATGAAATCAAAGAAAATCTAGTTGAGAAAGTAATCAAAACTATCTTTAGAGTTACTTGGAATGTTGTTAAAGGAACTTTTAAAGGGGTTGGCTGGTTGTTGAGAGTTGGTAGTGTAGAGACAACAAAACTAGGATATAAATTTGAACCAAACCATCCTAATTCTGATCGCTCTGGTTGGGTTCATTATGATGGTAATGGAAATGCAACTTAATTAAAATTTATTTTCTTTACAGCATCAGTAATACCCATATCTCTAATACCTATGGCTTCTCTACCTATAGCCTCTATTACCCTACCTCCAAATTCTGACATAAATTCAAACCAAAGTTTAATTGCTATAAGATAAAAGAATAGGATCAGTAGGTTAATCAAAAAGAAGCTTAAACCATTACCTGATCCTGCAATGTGTACTGCTTGCATGAAAGAGTTATCGCTCGGACTATTTGATGCCATAAGGCTAAGTAGTGAATTATCAACAATGCTTATTACTGCTATGATAATACTAACAAAGGATATAGCGAATAAGGCGGCAAATATGCTAAATAGATACTCAAGCCTAAATGCTGAAAGCGGCAAAAGAATTGGTAACATTATTATAATTACAAATAATAATAATGCTTGAATCATTGGAATGATGACTGTTACTAAATAAGTAGTGATAATTTTTACAAATGTTATTAGTCCTGAACCTATCAACCCTACAAACCAGCTAACAACTTCTTTTAAAGCACTAACAATACCAAGGCCGCCACCTTCTTCATCGGCTACAGTATCTTCTGCTTTTAGATAGCCACGAATTGCATATTCTTTAAGTTTTTGGATATTATATTTACCCAGTGTTTTATCTTTATCTGAAAATGCTTGATCAATTTTAAATTCCTTGATTAAAGCTGGTTTGAGTTCGTTTTTCCAAACCACATCACAACTGACAAGTGTATTATTCTTTAAAAAAGAAACCCCAGGCGATGCGATAACATCATTAGGTTGGCATTTTTCACTAGGACAAGGTTTATAAAAACCCTTGGTTTTAAGATAATAGCTGCCGCCAGCCCAATCGTATTCTTCTTGATCTATATCTGCTGTCCAAAAATTATCAGTAGTGATATATTTTTTATCAACCATTTGATCAAATTTATTGCGTGCAGGATTGAAGCATTGATTGACAAAATCATCATAAAAACGCTTAAGCGCTGGCGTTCTTATTGCATTATTTTGCATAGTAGTGGTAATTTGTGATCTAATATCATTAATATTAAGTTGAGATAATGCTTTTTGTGTCCCACCGATTATCAAATGTGATCCAACTTCAAACAACCCAAAGACAATTGGAATACTGGCATCTACTGTGCTATTCTCTTTTAATGTATTTGAGGTTTCTAATGCAATTTTATTAAGATCTGTATTTTTAGTGTTAGTGTTAGCTGAAGGTTGATATATATTATTTTTGGTTTGATCGATAAGCTCAAACTTCATCACTGGCATTACAGCTATAACAAAAATAAATACATAAATTAAAACAGAATATAATATATTTTTAATTGACACTGCAGAGATTGATGTATTAGCGTCATGAGTTAATAATCTTATATAGCCACTATATAAAAAAATCAATAACGGAATAAAGTATACTCCGTTATCTTGCAACGCAAAAAAGAATCTAGTATAGATTTCCCAACTAAGATAATTCATTAAATAAGAAAAGTCCATATACTTTATTCCGTTATTGATTTTTTAGTTATCTAACAATAAATTATTTTCAGGTTTTGTAGCATTAGTAGTTTTTTGAATTGGTGCTTTAAGAATTGCTAAAATTGTGTCATTGGTTAGTTTTTGTTTGATTTCTCGTGCAAACATTAATGATTCAATTTCATTATTAAGATTAGTGATAGCCTTACTTCTTTGCTCTTTTGAAATTTTATTATCTGCAGCTGCAATATGTGGATCTTGTTCGCTTATAATTAATGCTCTGCGAACAACCAGCGCTTTTTCAATAACTCTTTTGATTGCAATATCATCTAAAATATTGGCAAGCAATACTGCTTTTACTTCATTATCAAAATTATCATTAAGTTTTGTGCGTAACTTATGATTAAGGCCTAATTTGTTATATTCTTTCTCATCTAATTGTTGTTTGGCTTTTATTCTTTCAAATTCAACTTGTTTGTGTAATCCTGTTCCAATTTTAGTAATTGGTTTTTTGTTATTTATCTCAAATTCACCCAGCACATTAGTTGCCCATTCTCTTGCTTCTTGAATGGTTTTAAAATATTTATAAAGTTCAGCGTTTTTGGATATTTTTGCATCTTTAGTAAGATTAGCATTACTCAACATAAAATTAAGCCCTGCTCCAGTACTGCTGGCAATAATTTTCAATGCTGGTTGTTGTTCGCCGCCAACTTTTTTACCACCAAAAGAAATAATGCCATTTTTACCAACACTTTTTTCAATTTCTTTTTTAGCAGAGACAATATCATCTCCAACTTGTGCTTTATCTTTCCAGTCTTGCGCTTTTGAGGTTTGCAAAAAACTTGCATATAAACTTTCACCAGCCACTAAGTCCGCTTCTATTTGTTCACACGATTTGGTTGCAACTTCAATTTCAGTATTCGCTTCTGCTGAATATTCTTGAAACATATCATAAATTCCTGGCAATGCTCTTTGCAATGCTGCAAGCGGTAGTGCTGAGATACCTGCTTGCACACCATTGACTAAAACATTTTTAACACTATCTGCCCCATTTTTAAACGAATCCATTAAATTTTTAAAACTTGCTCCATAGTCAAACTCACCACACGAGTAATCAATATTTGCATCACCGCCTAACCCAATATTAATATTAGCATTATCTCCCACCACAGGTGGATTAATGCGTTTTGCTCCTCCGATTTCGTAATAAAGCTCACTATTAGCATTAAAGATGTCAGCTTCTGATTCTACAATCTTTACTGCTGCTTGAATATTATAAGTTAGTATAAATACAAGGAATGTTGAAATAATATTTTTCATTTTTATAAAATTAAGATAAAAATTACATTATCTACAAATATAAAAATAAATCAGTTTTTATCACACCAATGGGTGGTGTGATAGGTTTTGTGCTAAATAATAATTAATTATGTAAGTAAAATTGTATATAATTATTACATAATTAATTATTATTTAAAACAAGATATGCATTATATTTTTAGATTATTTATTGTATTTGTATTAACTATCACACCAGTACTGGCCGATAGTCCATCATCTTTCTCAAAAGCTAAAAAATTGCTTTACAAAAAAATTTACGAAGGTCATAACAAAACCTTCTACTGTGGCTGCTCTTATACTGGTAAAGTTGTTGATTTAGACAGTTGTAATTATAAAGTTCGTAAGAATAAAAAAAGAGCCAAAAGAATAGAAGCAGAGCATATTGTTCCAGCTTACTGGATAGCAAATTTAACTCCAAAAGGCAGAGAATGCTGGAGAATAGGAACAAAATTAAAAGGCATTAATGGTAGAAAATATTGTGAAAAAAATAACCCTGCTTTTAAACAAGCCCATAACGATTTAATGAATTTAGTTCCTGCGATTGGTGAGATAAATGGTGATAGATCAAATTATAAATTTTCTATGATAGAAGGAGAAGAACGCAAATATGGTGCTTGTGATTTTGAAATTTATAAAAATAAAGTTACAAAAGTAAAAGTTGCAGAACCTCCTGCTAAGTCTCGTGGAGACATAGCTAGAATCTATTTTTATATGAAAGATAAATATGGGCTTGAATTCTCAGATAAAACCATGAAAATGATACAAAAATGGGATAAAGATGATCCAATTAGTAATTGGGAGAAAGAAAGAGTGAAGCGGATTGGACTGATTCAAAATGTTTGTTCAAAATCGAAATAATGAATTATTATTTAAACTATATCAGGAGTTAATATGTCAAATATTTTCATAAAATCATCTACTGAAAAACAAGAAATTGAAGATTTGCTAAGTAAAAAACTACCAGATTATAGAAAGGCTTATAGTGATAGAACATCTTGGCTTATGGCTTGTATATCTGAGCTTGCATATATTAAATTCAATCCAATTTTTAAAGACACTACAAAAGAAAAGTTTATAAACAAGGCTGTAGATATTTTTGAAAAAATAGCTGATGTTAATAATTTACAAGTTTTGATTGATAGTATAGATTACAATCACGAAAAAGAATTAAAAAAATTAGAAGAATATGCTAATGTATTAGAACTTAAGTTAATTAAAACATTTGATAATGATGGAACACAGGCTATTGTTCTTGAAAATGATAATTATATATTCTTAGGGTTTAGAGGGACGGAGACGACAAGTATTAAAGATATTAGGTCTGATTTAAAGGCAACTCTTATGCATTGTGATTCTGGAGGTAGAGTGCACTCTGGATTTAGTGAGGCTTTTGATAAAGTATATTTAGAAATTCAAAAATTTTTAGATCAAGATGAATTTAAAAACAAACCTCTTTTTATAACTGGGCATAGCCTAGGTGGAGCACTGGCAACAATTGCTACTAAAAAATTGACTCATAAAGGAGGAATTGCTAGTTGTTATACATTTGGTTCTCCTAGGATTGGAGATGAAGACTGGATACTGGGAATTAAAACTTCAATTTACAGAATAGTTAATGCAGCTGATCCAATAACAATTATGCCTCCTGGTAGAAATATAATTTTTTTAATATCTAAACTTTTAGAACTCATCATTCCTTACTTTGGTAAAAAGCTTAAGGATAATTTGATGCAGAACTTTTTTGGTTATATGCACTTAGGAGATATGAGGTATTTAAATAATTGTAAAAAAGGAGATTACGAGAATGTAAAATTATTTTATTCTGTAGAATTGTTGTTTAGAATTAGAGGATATCTTTCCTCTTCACGTGGAAATATATTTCTTAAGAATATTCCAGCGGATCACTCAATGTCAATCTATAGAAAGAAATTAAAAGTTATTGCAACTAGTAGGAATAAATAAATTTTAAATGAAAAATTAGTTGTGATAAAAATTGCTTCCATTTATACTCCTAATATTTATTATCATGATATCTTATCATATTACTCATCACATGAAATTAATAGAGCGTTATCACTCAGATATAGTTTCCAGTCTCTAACACTTGGAGGTGTGGAATTAACAAAATAAGTTTTTCCAGCTTCCACAATAAAACAAATAGTTTTTGTTTCTCTCTTTTTTATTATTGAAGTTAAAGGTATATTATTCGACACGCCATAATAATTTTTAAAGTTTTTGATATTTTTAATATCTAAACTTACTAAAGCACCTTTTTTATTATTTAAAAGTGCGATTTTTTTGCCATAAGTATTGAGAGCATATTTGTTGCCATCAATTGTTTTAACACTAACTATTAAATAAGTTTTAATAGCGCCTGTTTTTTTATCTTCCCAAGATGAAAATCTTGTATTGATAATTTTTGCTGTTATTTTCATATTTGCTCCTTATATTATTAAGGGCAAATACCCAATAAGAGCTTTGCCCTTGTGGGTTAAAAATATTAATATTATTATCTTACTTATTTAAAAGATGAGTTTTTTTATCACCAAAATAAATAAATAAAGCAGAAAATATAACTAATGACACTATAACAATAATTGCTGTCATTCTACACCTCCCTTTCAATTATAGAAATTATAATAAGAAATATGCCTCCAACAATACCAATAACGCTAACGCTAAATGGTATTGTTTTTGTAAAAAAAGTAGCGATAGTGCTAGCAACTAGGAAACTACCTCCTAAACCTCCTATTATATTTCTAAATCTTTTAAAGTTTATTTTCATATTTGCTCCTTATATTTTATAAAAAACCATAAAGAGACATTTATATCCCCATAGGGAAATATTTATTTCCTATAGGTAATACAAAACTAAACTACTTAATAAATTAAGTAATCCGCAACCTCAATAATTTAATTTAGTTAAACTACGGTTTTGTGTATAGTTGCTGATTGCATTTAGACTCTGCATGAGTTTGTAAATTTTATTATACACTTATTATAAATATTTTTTGAAATATTTAACTGAAATTAAAACAAAAAATCCTGGTGTTAGAGTTACAACTAATATGAATATACTTGGATGAATGGCAATAGGTGATGCTAATAATAAAATCATTGGTAGTCCAATAAATGGCTTGATCCATCTTTTTGAATGATGATAAACAAATGAGCTTTCCATAGCGCCTGACAATCTTCTTATTTGGCGTTGATACATTCCATCGGCTACTATATATAGCATTAATAAAATAAAAACAGGTAATGAAAATAAAATAGTTAACAATCTAACTATTGTTAATTGAACTATAAAAACCAATGCTAATATATAATCTTTTAAAAAATTAAGTTCAAATAGTATGTCTATTAGTATTGCTAGTAAAAATAAAACTGGTAATATTGACATTATTGAAAGAAATGTATGCATTATAATATCATTACTAAATTTTGTGAAATTGGCTAGATAACTAAAAAATAAAGAAACAACTAAAATCCATAATAATGAAAATGATAACTCTCCTGTTGCTGCACTATTAATGCCAGAATAATCTAGTAAGTATTTATTTAACACCTCAAAAAATAAAGTGTAAGTACTTACTAGATTATTCATATGAGCAAGTGAATCACCCAATACCCAGTTTAGTTCAGTTATAAAAATATTTTTAGCATGTAGATAACCTGCCTCATTCCAAAATGCAAAAAACATACCACACCATTCGATGATTATACTAACAATGATACTTAAGAATAACATTGCTAAAATTTCAAAAATATAGGATGGAATACCAATGATTTTAGTTGGTGTTTTAGTTTGTGAAATTTGATTTCTATTTTGAATCATTTATCTTTATTGCAATATTGGTGTGGTTAAATCATAATCAGGGGCAGAATTATATGATTTTTGCATTATCTTAAACATATCTAAGACTTGGACTGGTATGCCTAATTTTTGATACAGTTTCTTATTAATATTTGCTGGCATCGGCAAACGCAATTTATATAATTGCCCTCCGTTTATCATTGCAAAAGCTTGTCCTTTTGGAAGATTAATAAAATCATTGGTAGTAAGCGCTGAAACTCTATTAACTTTTGTCGTGTCTCCACCACGAGTAGTAAAATCAATATCATCTCCTGGGGATGATGAGTCGCTTGTTAGTGATTGTTTCTCCAATTGATATACATCGTATTCTGGCAATTTTGAAACAAAGATTTTTGCAGTTTCTTCAGAGCGAACTCTCAACATCAACAAAGTATTAAAATTGTCAAATATAACTCCAGCCTTAGATTTATTACCTATTCCACTCTCAACATCGAAAGCAGATTGAGTATAAGCTGTTACCTGATAGCCAGCACCACCAGCTTTGTTCACCATGGGTATAAACTGATCGCCTATCAATTCATTAAATTCATCAGCGTGAATTGATAATATATTTTTGGGACATTTAGTTTGCTCTGGCATACCATTAGCTGTACCAAATTTATATAATTTACCAGCAACCGATGTCAAATCTGCAAACATAGCTGCACCGACCGCGTGGGCAACAGGTGCATCGCTCAGCGCGTCAAGTCCAATATAAACTACGGCTTTTTGTCTGATGATTTGTTCCCAATTAATTTCTGGCCTATAATCACCTTCTTTGGGTGATAGAATATTTGCAATCTCACCTGTTGTCAATTTGTCAAGCAAAGGTCTAAGGCTCGCTACCAATTTAGAATAATAAGCACTATCATATCTAAACACTGTCAGTATTCCTTCTAGCTCTGGATCAGATATATTATAATCTGCCTGCCATTTTGAGATTAAATAACATTCTTCATCCATGTCTTTGGGTGGTTTTTTGTAACCATCTTTTGTTTGTAAATATTTGTCTTTAAGCGATTTTAAAATCTTGTTAAAATTATCTTGTTCTTTGACGATTATTTTGTTTTTATAACGCTTAATCAAAGGATCAATATTGTTAATATAACGATTAATATCAATAAAATTTGGGGTATCGCCAATTTTAACTAATGCTCTGGTTACAATATTGACAAAACCCCAAGCAAAATCTCGAAACGCCGCAGAGTTACCATCCGCTGGTAATTGATCGCTTATTCTTCCAGCTACTTCTGTTACTTTGGTAAACGAGCCAACCGCGTTATAGGTGCATGAAATTTCAGGAAACCCCAGATGAAATATATATACATCTCGTTTGGCTCGTTTTGCTTCAACAAAAGTTCTAAGCATTAAATCAGCATCACCTTTAGGATCAAAAACAATAACTGTATCACCACGATAAATATCTTGTGTAATTAATATTTCAGCTAGTCTTGTTTTTCCAACTCGCGTTGTGCCTAATACTAATTTATGACCTACTCGTTCTGTTAAGGCTTCATAAATATCTTTTTCGCCTTCATACATACCTACAGCGTGAATTGCTGGATTGCCACCAACTGGAGGCAATGGCTTGAATGGATTAAGTAAATGATGCAAATAATTTGATTTGCTAATATCTGTATGAAATAATTTATAAAATAAAGCATTTGTTGGCTCGTTCTGCCGAATCAAATTAAACAAATATCCGTTTTTGAGATATTTACTATTAACTGATAGTTTTGTATCAACTAATCTTTGAGTGTGTTTTTGCTGCCAAAGAAAACCACTTCCCAAGAAGAGATGAGTATTACTTACAGGAATATCAGTTGGAGCAAGCAAATATAATGGTAATCTTAATAATCCTTTTTGGTAACGATACACCCTATACCCTTGAAAAAATCTTACAATACCAATGGATAGTAATGATAGTGCCAAAATAATTGCAGTATTTAAAGTAAGTAATAAAGCATCATGTGCAATTAAAATAGTAAAAATTAATACTGCAATTATTGAAACTAAAATAAATTCATAAATCGGTCTTAATAGTGGCTGGATTATTTGATTCATTAATAATTTTTAGTTTATTTATTTGTTCTTGCAATTCTTGAGGTGATGGATATTTAAAAGGATAAAACTGAATAGCGTCTATTGTTTTTTTTGAATCATAAATAACGATAAGATTTGCATAAGATTTGCTTGCTATAAATAAAAACAATATAGCGCTAATAATTAATTTATTTTGCATGATTAAGCGTTATAAGTCCTCTTTCAACATAATCAATATCTATGTTAATTTTTGCTGCAAAACTACGAATTTGACTATCTGTTGCTCCTAAAAAATAAAAATCAATTGGATCAAAAAACGCTTTATTTACTAATCTTACAATATTTTCTTTACAAGATTGATTACAATTTACAATGTCAATAGTAAATTTATCGCGTTTTTTTTCTTTGGATTTAATTTTGTAATTAAACAATGATATAGATCCATATAATTCTTTATCTGCTAGACGAAAAGCCGTGTCAAAAGCCAAAACTTTTGCTGTAGTTTCATGTTGCATTTTTGCAAAAATTTTGGCGTATTTTTTTCTATCTTGTGAATTTTGTGCAAAAATTCCAAGATATTCTATTGGGGTAATTTTCCCAGTAATTAAATTACCATATTGTTTTTTTAATTCTAATGACTTATTATATTCAGCTGGTTCTATCGACCAATGATTAGCAATAATTTTAATTTGATCACTATAAACAACTTTAGTTTTAGTTTCAATAATAGCGCTACTGTTAAAGGTTATAAGAGTTAACAGTAGCGCTATTATTTTTTGCTCTATATTCATCTTAATATCTCCAAAATTAATTTTTCTCCGTTTTTGAGTATTGTTATTTGTTCTTTATCAAAATTTATATCAATTATTTTCCAACCCATACGGATGTCTCCAGCACTTACTATTCCCTTTTTTACTCCTTTTTTTGTTCTAATAGATATTTGAGCCTGAGGCTTGTTGTCCCAAATGTCAATTGATACTAAATTAAATGGTCTAGGTCTAAATTTATTTAATTTAGTATTCGTTAATTCTTTTAAATTATTGTTTTTATTTTTTAGAGAAAGTTTATTAAACTGTTCTTTAATATTTATATTAATTGTGACAATTTGTTTTTCTAACTTTTTAATTTTATTAATGCTATTGATACTATTATGTGTTACTAATTCTAAATTTTTATTAATAGACTCATAATCATTTTTATTTTTAATAAATTGGGTATTAAGTTTATTAGTAGTATTTTTTTGTGCTTGTATTATTTGTTGTAAATTAGTATTTAGTGTATTAAAAATTATATTATTATTATTTTTATTATGATTAACTTTTGTTAGTTCAACTTTTTTATGTTGCGGTGCTGGTACTGGTGACTTAGTTGTTTTTGCTTGCTTCTCAAAAATAAAAAAACCTGCTACTCCAATTATTAGACATATAAAAATAATTGATAATATTATTTTTATATGTTTTCTATTTGGACGGACTAAACTAGTTAAACCAATAGGCGTTCCAAATTGATCTTTATTATCTTCATTATTATCTTCCATTTTTGTTCTCTATAAAATAAGATAATAATATTATCAAAGATATAAAAAATAAATCAGTGAAGTATCACACCAACAGGTGGTGTGATAGGTTTTGTGGATTTGGTTAGTAGAATTATTGTCTTTGTGCTAAATGATAATCAATATTGCTAATCAAAAAATCAGCAATAATAAGTCCCATAATAGAAGTTAAAGTAAGTCCCATAATAATTCTATTAACAGTAGATTCTTTTTCAAGCCTGTTGATAATATCATTAAGCCCTTTGGATAAGGATTTTTCTTAAGAAAAATCTATCCCTTACCATTCCAAGCCCTTTGCCATTTAATCCTTTATTTTTTCTCAGGAATAATTAATTGTATTCTCTGATTTATCGATGGAATATTGCTAAAAGCTAAATTATTTAAATCTGTAATTAAATAGCCTTTGATTATAGATGGTTTTTTATTTGTTCGATTAGTTGTTGTTTCAACTTTCCATATATTATCATCTTGATATGACTTCTCATTAAATTTTGTTCTTGTAAAATGCTTTTGAACTTGCTCCCAGTTTGCTTTATCGTATTCTTTAAAAATTATAGGGCTGACTAAAAACAATGCTTTTTTGTCGTTATAACTAACAACATGTATTTTTGCTTCAGGTTTATTAATTAATATAGATTCTTCTTGAATTGAAGTTTTGAGCCACTCTAAAAACTTATCTCCTAGTGTTGTGTCAAGTTTTTGTTCTTTGTATTCGTTTTTATTTTTATCTGCTTCTTTTTCTACCTCCTTATTTTGTGTAGTATTTGTGTCAATTTTTATTTGTTCTTGCGATTTTTCTTTCTTTTCTTTAGGTTTCAATAATTCTAATCCAGGTGGTAAAGGTAGTGAACTACTACTGGTATCAGTTGTTACTGTTGCTTGTGTTGTTGTTGGCTGAATATCTTTATCTGTATTGTTGCTATCGTCTGTTGTTATTTCTTTTAAATTTGATAATAATTCTCCTGTGTCATTATCAATAATTTCACCAGAAAAATGATCTGGATAATCAATATAAATTGTATCAATTGCTACTCTAATCATTGTTAATTTAACTGGTTTTTTGAATCCACCATCTTTGAGTGTAATGCTCCAAATCGCTTTATCTTTATTATTTGGAATAATAATTTTAAATTGCAACATTTCATCCATAATTCTGCTGTTGTCATGAGGAATGCCTGTTTGTTTATCTTTTTGTAAATTTTCCTTGAGTAGATCTATTGTTATCTTGGATACATAATATATATCAGTTGGTGTAGTATAAATACTTGCTCCAGGTTCATTTATTTTAAGACCGCATTCAAGCGTTAAATATTTAAGTGCATCTAATAACTTATCAGCTAAAGACTTTGGTCTTAATTGTTGTGGTTGTGTTGAGTCTGATTGTTTATTTTTTAGAGACTGAGCAGTTGATAAACTGTCAGCATATTTGATAATATTAGTGATAATACCACCTTCTACACTTCTACTCTCAATGCAATTAAGCAACATTGAAAATAATTCCCCATCTTTTTTAAGCCAATCCAGTGCTACTGGATGAATTGTGTAAATCAATAGCATATTTGCACATAATTTGTGTTGATAATATTTGCGACTTGGGTTGTAGTAATATTTATAATATTTGGCTTTGTTATTATCAAGATCAAGCATTGAACCCACAAATGGAGACCATCGTCCTAATTCTTTATACTTTTTATCATATAAAAAAACTTCAATATCTGTTATTACTTTGCCAATGTCGTGCATAATACTTGCTACAAAAACAGCAAATGACCATAAGTCTTTTTTATGATTTTGAATTTCAACAGGAGAGCCTAGCGGTAATAATTGAGTATTACGCCTGGTTAATGCGTGTTCTATGACTTCTAAGTTATGCAATAAAAAACCACCACTATTACTATGATGATGTGCTTGTGATGCTGGTAGTGATTGCACAAGTTCTGCCATTTTTTTTATTGAATAATAATAATAATTGTTATAATAATTTGTAGGTGATTTTGATACATGAAAAATTTTATTTAATAAATTAGAATGTGGTTGCAATAATTCCTCTGCATTTTTTATTTCAACAAATTCATTTTTTTGCTTTTGAAAAAGTTTTAAGATTTTAACCACAACCTTAGTTCTTGCTTACGATTAAGTGATAACTCTTTAATTTCAATAAGAATTGAATTTTGCGAATTATCATTATTGGTTTTTTCTATATAATCTTTTAATGATTGAAACACAAAATTACAAGTCGTATTATTTTGGATAAAATGTAAGAAAGATTCTTGTGTAATATCCCAATTTTCTTTAGTTTCTATAATTGTTATGTGAGTTTGCAAAACTTTAGAATCTAGCAATAGTTCAATTAACTCATCTATATTTTTTGATTTTTTAAACAAATGATTAAGCCATGGTTTTGTATTTTCTTTCACATCGTTATGTGCTATTTCGTAAGCGCCCATAGCATTTTCAAACACTTTTTTGATTATTGATTCTTTATTCACCATTTTCTTTTTGTTCTTCATTAATATTAATTCCTTTTCTTCTTCTTGCGATAGAGCCAGGCTCTCTTTTGAATGTCTCGTTTAAACTTAATTTGATATTTGGTGCATTTTTAGCTCTTGCTGTTCTGTTGTTTTTATCAAGCAATTCTTCAGGTAATTCTTCTTGAAATTTCATTAGAGTATGTGCTGTTCGATACTTAACATTTTTAGCCAAAACATCATCTCGAGTTACTTGAGTATATCTATAACCTTGACAAGTTAAAAATGTACGCCTTATAATTTTAATGATTGAACTAATTTTAATATTGGATTCTTGAACTGTTAAAAATCCTATATGCTTAAGACTTAAAATGTTAACTATTACATTATCTGTTAATTTGAGTAATTCTAATGCAATATTAGCATAAACACTGCCAAATGATGTTTCAAGCAAAACAGGTTTGATTGAACTTCCCTGATTTATTTTTAGTGATGATCTATCACTATATTTTGTCATTTCCTCATCAATAAGTTTAATTTGTTTTTTTGCTTTATCTAGTGCGTATTCAACTTTGAGCAAATAGTAATCTGCGTAAGGATCGTTGTTGTGAGCTGCAAAATTGATTTGCTTTAATCTTTCTGCATAAGAAACTAATCCGACAACCCATGGCTTGCCAGTTTTTTCATCACCTTCTTGTCCATAAAATAAATCAGTTGCTTGTTTAGTATTAAGTTCAAGCGTTATGGTTGTTGTTAATTTACCGGGTTTTTGTCTATCAATTATGTCTGCCATAATTTTCTCCTTAATTAAAATTTAAATTTAATTTATACATCCTGTAATAGTTGAACCAATAAATGATCCAGCTCCTGGAATACAACAATTATATTGCCGCCACGCTGTCCAACCGTAAGCTCCATCTTTATCTTTTTTATCTAGTGTTGCTTGATGGTCTTCATAGCCAAATTTTGTGCATTGTTTTTGATTTTTAGGGCTGATCATTTGCCATTTGCCATCAGGCTTAAAACTAGCATTTGATTTAGTTGGTTGGTATATGTGTAATCCTCCGTTTGACACAATATCTAATCCACGCTCTGCAATCACAGCAGAGGCTTTATAATCATTGTTTTGATGCAAGAATCCATGCCTTGGATAAATAGATCCCCAAGAATTATAGAATGTACCCACTTCGTTCATCCCAAGAATATAAGTAGATGGATACACCATCTCACTTAATCCACTACGCCATAATTTATTATCAATTGTTGATAAATAATAAGGATTTAGTGGTTTTATATTTGAAGAACACAAATATTTTTGCTGGCCCATGGCGTATGCAACAGGATTACCAACAACACTCACTTCTTTAAATTTAAGATGATCATTTTTTTTAGCTCTAGCAGATATATCTCCGCCCTGGATACCTGACTTGTAATCTAATGCTTTAATTTCAGTAAAAGGATTATCTCCTGGTCTATCATAAACACTTACCACAAAATCAGGTAAGTTATGTTTAATATGTGGTGTTGTTTTTATTTTGCATCCAAATGGCGTGCATACTAGCCAAAAACAAGCACCATCAACGCAATAATCTAAGCAATCTTTGCTAACTGATGAGTTTGTTAAATCTGTAGTATTAAATGTTTTTGCGTGAATATTGCCAATAAAGAATATTAATATTAAAAAAATTATTTTCATTTTGCATTACTCCAAATACTATAAGCTTTAACTATATCTAAAACACCATAAATAACAGTTTTTCCATTGTCAAAAGTAATTGCTGGAATTTTCTCAATACCTATTGATTGAGCGTTAATTGCTCCTTGCCAACGTTTTTTTGCTTCTTTTTCCCAAAGTTCTTTATTTTGAATAAACCTTGACCTTACTTGTTTTCTTGCTTCATCTTGATTTTTACTTAAATTTTTGCTAATTTTTGCTTCAAAA
The DNA here is from genome assembly GCA_032356625.1 of Axiothella rubrocincta. NCBI lineage: Eukaryota > Metazoa > Annelida > Polychaeta > Maldanidae > Axiothella > Axiothella rubrocincta. The sequence goes on from JAULKN010000004.1 coordinate 65,969, forward strand.
TCTCTTCCTCCATCTACTATATAATGTTTTACTTTTAACACTCTTGCAACTTTGTGTTTATTGTAAAAAACTTGTGTTTTTGTTCCAAATAACCATACTTCTACTTCCTTAGCATTGTTAATGCTAGATAATAATAATAAACTTAATAATAAATGCTTCATAATCTTAAATCCCTTGACCTGCTCTTGATTTTGATATTTTTTCTGCAATTTTGTATGCAGCTTCAATTTCTGTAATATTTAACTTCTCCATTAGTTGTTTGCGAACATTTTTTTCGTGATCCTCAGTTTGTGCTAATGCCAACGCTAGCGGTGGTAGAATATTACGAATTAGTGTTTGTGTATTCTCACTTAAAACAATACCTTCTTTATACTGCCCACTCGCATTAACAGTTGATAACAACAATTCTTCTTGCTCTGGTGTTAATTTTTTAAATCTTTTCATGGATTCAACCTCAGCTGGTTTAAGTGCTAAACATATCCACCACTCCATCACTGTAAGCATTTGTTTAGAAGAATCTTTGTAATCATCTAAGCTTTGTGTTGCCAGCCATAACCATGCGCCTAGCTTTCTCCACATTTTTGCTATTTTCACGATATAAGGTGCAAGCAGTGGATTAGTTGTAATAAGATGTGCTTCATCAACAAGAATTAAAATTGGTCTATCATCAAATTGTGTTCTTTCTGCAATACGATTGATATTACTCATCATCGAGATAAACGCTACTGCTAATTTATCTTGATAACCCTCATCACCTAGTATGCCTACATCAAGTTGAGTTATATCTACTTCTGGAAACAATTCACCTTCTTGGTTGAAGATGTTATTTGAAAAATCAGTATTGATAAATACTCGAAGTGCTTTAGTCATCTTACGAATGTGTGCTTTTTCATCATCTAATAAAGATGGTTTATTAGATAATTGTTCTAAAGCTTTAACTACATCTTCTGTTAATGTTATGTCTCGCCCATCACTTTTAGTAATTTTTGCAGCTAACTTAATTGCATCAGCCATTGTGTCCCAATCACTTCTTTCAAATTTTTCCTCTTCTTTTTCTTCGCCGCCTGTAATCATTAATTTTGCTACAATTAACAGTTCTCCTAATATATCTCTATCGTTTAACTCATCATCATTCGTTTTATCTAATAATTTAATTGCATCTGCAAATGGTGGTAATTTAATATCACGACTTCCAGCAGTAATTGCAATTCTATTAGTTGATAACCCTAATTTTTTGCAATGTTCTACTAAAAGACCAAATGAATTACCTTTTTCAATAATGAATACTTTTGGATTGTAAGTTGCAATCATACTAAGTAAAAAATCAACTAAAAATGCTGATTTTCCACTGCCCATAGGTCCTAAAACTAAACCATAGGCGTTATTGGTTCTATCTGCTAAAGCATCAAATAATAGCGGCTCACCGCCACGATTAAATTTAAGCATTCCTGCACTGCCTGTGCCTGTGCTTCTCCCAGTCCAAGGTGATAATTTGTTAATAGAATTTAAGTCTTGTAATATTGCTCGCTTATTAAAATATTTCTTATCAAATTGATAACTAAATGCAAAAGGTAAATTAGCTATAAAATCTTGTTGTGCTGTCGGATTATCACCTAAATCTAAAATCTCAATACCCTTTGCACCCATAACTGACTTTGTGTTACGAATAATTACATCTAATTTTGTTTTATCATCAACTGATAAAAATATTCCAGCTGCAAGTCGATATACACTATTACCACTTGCGATGTTATCAATTGCAAGTTTTGCATTTTTCTTATTGAGTGATGTAGTTGGATCTGTTCCGAGAGAATTTTTAGCTATTAATTCTAATTGTGTAATAATTCTATCTGCATGAGCGTGAATTGTTGTTTGCGACCAAGTAGAATTTAATGGTAATTTATCAAATAATGATGTTCTATCTTTTTGCTCAGCAGTAATATGGCCCAGGGTAACTTCTTTTTTAATTGATTCAACTGCTAAAAATACGCTATATTTCGTTTCATTTTTATTTGTAAAACAAAAAATACTATTGCTCACACTAATCTTAGTTTTATCCAGTGCTAGCTTGGTTAAATCACTATCTATTAATTCTAATACACCTGGTTTATATATAATCTTCTCTTGATGAAAAAATCTTGCTACATTATCAATATAATCTTCTGCGTTAAGCGTTTCAATATGAATACCCGCCTGTTCTAATGCACTTGTTAATCTTTCTAAAACTTCTTTTACTCTTAAAATTCTTTGTTCAACTGTTTGGATATTATTCTTAGTTAGTTCTTGATAAAAACATAAAGTAATTTCAAGTTGTGCGATTGAATATCTCAGACCTGTGTTTTTATCAACAAAAGCACCATCTCGATTTTCTAATGCTTGTAAATGTTCAGCTAATACTTGATACCAATGCTTACTAAATTTTGTATCTACTTTACTATGTTTTTTAATAGCAGCTAAAGTTTCATTTTTGGTGCTAACTTTAGTTATAAATAATTGTGAATGCCATAGTTCATCATATTCCGCAGGAATTGCGCTCTTGATAGCAAAATTAATACTATCTAAAATTTCCTGCTTATCACTTTCACTTTTAGCCTCTAAACTAATAGATTTAAATTTAAGCATTCCTCCTGCATTTTTTAGATCTCTAAAAATAAAAATACCATTGCCTACATTTTGCTTAACTGGTAATAAGTCAGTTAACGACGGCGAATTTATAATCTCTAAATTACTACTCGTCGCAAAAACATCTTTTTTATCTTTAATTGTTAATTTTTTATTACTTAAAACTTTTTGCAGTAAAGACATTTAATATACCTCGCTTGGCAAAGCGTAATGATCTACTTTATACATTTTGAAATTTGTTGTATATCCAGGAACTGGATATGAATTATCAATTAAATGAGGGTAAACAAACATATTAAGCGTTGGATTTGACAATTTAGGGAAAAGATTGTCTAATTCATTTTGTTGTGTTCTAACAAAACCGCTATTTTGGTCTATCACTCCATATTTAATATTTCCATATTTAATATTAATATCTTGTTGATAATTTTTATGTTGATATAATTCTTTAACTGTTTTACTATTTTTTTGACTATCGTCAAGACTTGTTGAGCAACTCTGAACTAATAGTATTAATAAAATAATCTTAATCAAATTTATCATAATCATTCACCCTTTCTTTTTTATTTTTATGCACTAACTTACGGCCGTTTTTATTGTAATCGATGGACACTTCCTTGTTGAAAAATAATTGTAGTTTTTGTCCAGCTGGAGCAACAATAACATCAAATGATTGTTTAGCTCTCTCGCTTACCCATTTTTGGGTTTCTGTTGTTACTCCTGCCACAGAGTTATACAGTGCAAATTTTTCATTATTGCCTGTTATTGATGATGATGAGTTGCCAGAGGCATCGGTTGTTGTAGTTTGTTCGGCATTAGCTATTGCATTTGCTGCAGTAGCTAAACCCGATAAAATTGCGTTTGTGGCAATATATTGAGGTGCATTAGTAACTAGACCTCCCTTGACGCAAGGATAGCCATATTCGTCAGTTATAGTTGCTAAATCAACGCCATTATTTTGTGAAATGGTACCATCTCTAAATATGTAAGTAATACTATCAATACTTGCACGCACACAGCTCAGTAATAGATCACCAGATGATGTTCCTGACACTATTACCCCATTTAGCTTGTTACTGCTATGATAATTCGCAAATAAGCCAATATTATCAATTTTAAGTGTGAATCTATAAGGATCTTGTACTTCTCCTTTTGATGATGGTATTCGCCCTAATAACGCAGTCATATTAATTACATCAAAGACTGAATTATTAGCAATTGTATATTTTGGTATGATTATATTTTGATCATTAATATTTTGGGTTAGGTTGATTGAAACAGTGTTAGTATCGGTAATAATCTGAGACAATATTGAGTTTTGCCATACAAATTGATTATTATCTATTATTTGTTGTGTGTGTTGATTGTTTGGGTTTTGATCGTCACTAATTTTGTAAGCAAGTATATCCACTTTTTTTTCTACTTTACTTATTATATTTTTAACTACAGCTTCACCTTTTGTTTTAGTAGTATTATTATTTAGTATTGCTGGTTTTTCTACTACAGTATTAGTATTATTATTTAATTGATCCAATTGTTTCTGCAAACCTTCTACTCGTAAAAGAAGTGCATTATTTGACTCAACGACATCGTCTTTATCGGAACCTATTTTTTTATAATCATTATCTTGTACTTGTATATCTTGTAATTTTTGAGGATTTGAATTTTCTATATCATTATTACCTGTTGTTTTTTGGATAATTCCAGAATTAAAGACAAATACTGCCGAAATAACTATTACAGCAACAACTATCAGTAACATTGATTTCACAAGCTTTGTTCCGTAATAATATATAATACAGTAGTATCTGTATTGGAATTAGCTACTCCAAGCCTGTTAAAATGAAATGTAGCTGATACAAAATTACCGATCAAATCCCTAGGATCTAAATCAATTATTTGATTACTAATATTTTTAATTTCTATTGCCGAAATATAATAATTATTGTCAGTCCAAGCAATAATTGGTTTGGCTACAACACTTAAACATATTGTTACTGTATTGCAACTAAAAAGATTAATTGATTGATTGATATTAACTGGCACTCTGCTTACACCAATACCTCTAATTAATCTCTTTGGAGCATATAAATTTTGAGCTGCAAACCTGGTTAGATCAACTAAAGATAGTTGTTGGTCTTTTGGTTGTTGTACTACTACTGGTTGAGTTACTTGTTGTGTTATTATTTGATAATTAGTTACAGGATTATTTTGTTTTGAAACTGAAACTATAAACACCATAATTCTGCCTTTAATATCTTTTACAAGAATTTTAGTTGGTTCATTAATTTTAGCATTAGCTTTGATCCACCATCTTGAATCAATAGATTCTGACAATAGTTTATTATTAACATCATCTTTAATTCCTATGCTTTCAATAACATTTTCAAATTTGAGCATAATTTCTTGATTAATTGGCAATGTAATATTAAGCGGCTCACCATTATCAAGTAAGCGCTTAATATTAATATTGTTAGCATTAATATTGCTAGCAAACATTAATGCTAAAATTAATAAAAATCTCATTATTTAAGCTCCAAAGGTTCATTATCAGGAACATCTAATTGCAATCCCCATGGATTAATCTCAGGATTAATATTCCTAACTATGACATTGATAAAATGTCTTTGCTGCTTATTCTTAAATCTCTTATTGTTAATATGCTCTTGAGACTTAAAATCAATAGTTACTAACCATCCGTTTCCTCTTTCAACAACATTTGTTTCATTGTATTTTTGAAGCGGTTGTAAACTTTTTTCGCGATTAGTTAATTCGCCTAAATTATATAAATTTCTATATTTATTTAATAAATATTCTTTATATCTTGGCGTGATAAAAACTGATAATTTTTTAATATTATCTTGAAAATCAATAGCGCCATTTTTCGACCAAAAATATAATTGTTGTTCGATATATCCAGCAAATTGATGCACTTCAAATTTATTAATATTACCTGTTTGGACAACAGAACCAAATTCAAGTGTTGGAGGAATAGATATACGATATGAGCGATTATTAGCATTATTAGCATTAACAATTGCAATAGACTGTAAAATTATAATTAACAATAAAATTATAATTATTGAATAATTAATTTTTTGTTCAAATCTAATATTTTTCACTTGATCTATAAAATTCATCATAATCTTGAGTAAGTATTATATTGTTTAAAGTTTTTAATACTTTTAACTAGTAAAGCAATTTTTTTTTGATAGAAGTTTTTTGGTTTATTTCTTTTAATTTTTTGCAAATAATTACTTACTTTAAATATACTTATTATCATTAAAGAAGTTGATAAAAGTAAAGATAAAATTAAAGACATAAAAAACATAAAAATAACAAAAGGTACCAAGAATGATGTAATAATAATTGCAATTAACTCATTAACCTCACAGCCTTTCCAGACTCCGATATTTTCGTTGATATTCATACTTACTTAATTAAGTAAGAAAAATATAATAAATAGTATAAGATACAAACCCAGCAACAAAAATTATCACAGCACCCCAAATCACACTTTGGGGTAAGCTCCAGCTAGTTTTTTCTCCCCTCTGTGCGGCTTTAAATGCTGATGCTATGCCAGAAAAAGCGTATAATAGTGAGCTACCAACAATCACAAGTATTGCACTAAGTGCAATCCACTCACCAATTAGAAATGCATTATCTTTTAGTCCACCGCTTAATCCCAATTCAGCTCCAAAAGTTTTGGCTTTATCTAAATTAAGTTTGGCCAACGATAAATTTGCTAAACTTAACAATCCAATTGTTTTTATAAATTTTATTATTTTCATATTTTTTATTTAATAAATAATTATTGTAATTACTAACAGTGTTGCTGTTAGTGCTCGAAACCAAAATCCCATTGCCTCACTCACACTTTTTTTTTCTGCCTGTAATTCACGATACAATATTAATGTCATATGTGCAAACCATACAACATAACCTAGGGCAGTAATTCCTTTAATCGCAACAAACATATCAATATCTTTTGGTTAATGGTTGAAACTTTCGAGGAATTTGTGAAGTTTTATCATGTTGAATATATCTTTTTATGCTAGCTATAATATCTAGCATATCATTATTCAATGCACCATAATTAAACTTATAGCGTGCATCATCTCTCTGATGAGCATTAGCATTATGAATTAAATCAACACTATTATTTAAATAATTTACTAATTGTGATAACGCCATATTCTCACTAATATTAACATAATTGCTAGTTGGTATAATTTTTGGCTTATCAATGTTTTGGTTTTGTTGATATACTTGATATGTTTGTTGTGTGGTTGGCATCTTAGTTGGCATGTTAGACTGAACAACTTTATGACTATATTTTGAAGTTGGTGTGCAAGATGACACCAATATAACTGGTATAGTTACAATAATCTGTAATAATATTTTTTTCATTTTTATAAAATTAAGATAAAAATTACATTATCTACAAATATAAAAATAAATCAGTTTTTATCTCACCAATGGGTGGTGTGATAGGTTTTGCGTTATTCTAAACTCAATTTTTTTTGCTAAAATCAAAATATTGTGGTTTGTCGAGTGACTTTCCTAATAAAACACTAATAAATTGATTACTTTCTAGGTTTTTTATGTCTTTAATTTTTGGATCAAGACTTTTAACGCTCACTACTCCAGCATAAACCCAAATAGTTGTTACTTTTTGGTCGTTATTTATTTCTGTTAAAAATCTCGTTCCTTTTACGCCTAAAATCGCGGTTGTAGTTTTAATGCGATAAGAATTATTTCTTTTAGAAAAAAACTTAGAAACTACTGAATATAAACGACCTTTAGTGTGTTCAAAAAAACTATAAGGCTCATCAGTTAAATATTGCATAAGTGTTACTTCTGAGTTTTTATCTAGTGCAATTTGTGAACCATGCTTTAAAGTAATAATAACAATACCATCGTATGAAGAAATAATTTTATCAAATAAAAATATTGGACTTCCTGGTTTTAGTTTGCGCTTAATATTATCTGATTGAGTATATACGCTACCCTCAATTTGATGAACTACGCCAATTTTCGTTTGTAAGTTTTTTTCTTGTGCTTGTGAATTCACATTAAAAAATACAACAATGAAGAATATTAAATTATATTTTTTTTATAGTCATTATTGCTTAAAAAATTAATAGATTTTTATCAATTCCATCTTTGATTAATTGCTGTTTTTTCTCTTTTAGAGTCAATCTTTTTTGATTATATACAATATGATTAATATGAACTAACTTAGCATTGCCTACCAGCACTTGATTAAGTATATTTTTAGCTTTATCATCAATGGATATAGTTTCATAGACACAAAGTTTTTTATTATTTGGAATATAAACTAAATGTTGAGCAACAATTCCTTGCAATGCTTGTACTAAAAGTTCATCTCCTTGATTATCCAAAAAAGCCCATAATCGACTAATAGCATCTTGAACGCTACCAGCATGTAATGTTGCAAAAACTCTGTGGCCGTTAAGACCAGCACGCACAGCCTCTAAAGCTGTTGCACTATCTCGTATCTCACCAACTACGATTGTAGTTGGATTCGCTCTCACAGCATCAACTAATCCAGTTTCAAAAGACTTAACATCTACCCCAATTTCTCGTTGAAAGATAATATCTTTTTGATGTAAATATTCGATAGGATCTTCAATAGTAATTGTTACTCCAAGTTTATTATCTTCTAATAAATTATCAATAACAGTATTCATAGTTGTTGATTTACCAGAGCCTGTGGGGCCGCAAAACAGCACAAGACCTGTTTCTTTGCTTATTGTCAAAACATCTTCTTGATTAATACCTAGATCATTAAAACCAGTAATTTTCGAAGGCAAAAGACGAAGTGCTGCATTCCAGCCACGCAACGCATGAAATAAATGCACACGATAACGACTATCTTCTAATACAACAGTGAAATCTTTGGTTTGATTTATTTTAAGATTATGATCTTTAAGCCAATTTACAACAAGTAAATTAGCATCAAATGGCAAATCTATTCCAAACTTATTGTCATAAGAAAAATTATTAGTATCAGTTAAATAAATATTATTCATTTTTCTGAGCTGAGATTTGTTTAATATTTGATAGAAACGATTCCACCATCGCCATCGCCTGCGTCATTATACGTAGCATATGATTCACCATCATTGCTTGAAAAATCAAGAAAAGCTATTGATCCATGTCCAGCATGACCAGTATTAGTGTTTACTCTACTTTGTATTCTTACACCACTAGAAACCCTACCACCAAGACCACCATCACCAACCTTGACGGTAATAATTTGGTTTGACAATACTGGAATCGTTTCTATTAAACTTAGACCACTTTCGCCACCTCTTGCTAAACAATCTCGGCAACGACTTCGATTTGTTCCTTGTTCACCTTTACCACCTCGTGCAATAAGATTTTTAAAACTACTATTAGAGCCGTCTCGACCGCTCCAAAAGTTTTGATCATTTCTATTTTTATCGCCTTGGACACAGTTATTACATGACTTACTCACACCAATTGTGATATTATCACTAATACCGCCACCGCCACCGCCACCGATCAGTTTGACATAAACTTCTTTTATATCGGCAGGAACTCTCCAAGAATAGCTTCCTGGTGTGCTCCAAGTTTTTGTTTCGTAAACATGTGTTAAATTGTCTATTGTGCAATCAAATTCAGTTTCATATACACAACTTTTTTTATCAATCAGTGCAGCGATAACACCTGCGGCATTTGAATTTCTTGCCGCGTCCATCGCATCTTGTGCTAAGGTATTAGCACTAGCAGCTGCACGATTTGCATTCGTATCAGTATTCGCAGTAAAAGCTCTAGTGCTACTAACTCTGGTTGCATCTAATACTTGACTCCACGCTATACTACTTATTAGTGTTATAGCTACTGCTATTATTTTTATTATTTTTTTCATAATTTTTTCCTTGTTTTTACTAAAAAAATCTTATCGTCATCATTGACAATAAGTTTGGGCGACTACAAAAGTTCCTGCCCCCGCAGAGACTTGCCCATCTTCTGTCTCCACAGAAACTCCAATAGCCCATTGTGTGTTATTAGAGTTAGCCGTATCAACAAAAATTAAATAACCATGTATCGGTTTTGCATTGGTGGCGGTAATTGAATTACTAGATAATTGAATTGTTGCTGTTTGTGTTCCAATACAAGTTGGTTTTGGAACAAACTCACGAGGAGTTGCGTTAATATCAATTGTGTACATATCAATACTACTGCCAAAAGCTTGAGACAATCTGCGTCCATCTGTTAAAACTACATCAACTGTATTAGTTATTGTATTTCCACCGATATTTAGATCTCCACTCATTGGCCTAGTTCCATCGAGTAATAAAAATTGCTGCAGCGCTGGCTGTTCTTTCGGTCTTGGAATACTAGTGATTGTTACTGTAGATGTTGGTGATAATAATGTTGTATTTTCGAGTTGATTTGCTATAATTTGTGCATAATCAATATTGCTTTGGACACTGATATTAAAATTATTAATATCACAACTAGTAGTATAATTAGTTATATATGGTGACTGGGTATTAATATAGCGCAAATAAGCAGTTGGTGTTGTCATTGTCATTGTTGTTATTGCATTTACGCACAAATTACTAAAATCTGGCCATTCATTCTGATCAACGATATATCCAGAGGCTCCATCTGCAATTTGTCTTATTTCTTCAATAGTTTTTTCAGCTTGTTGAATTTCTTTTTCAATATGATTTTTGATTAAATTAGTTTTAATGGCATATGCAGAAATTGTAGCAATAATCGTAATTGTCAACATCACCTCTATCAAGGTAAATCCATTTTGTTTATGTATGTTATTAGTTTTATTATTCATAATAATACTACATAGCAATTGTTATCATTGATAGATATATCATTAGCATAATGACAATACCAACCATAATTAGTGTAAAACCGATTATTGATAATATTGTTGATATTTTTTTACCTGCATGTTGTATTTGAGATTTTAGTAAATCTATAATGCCTTTAAATGCTTGCATTCTAGCTTGAATATCACTAATCTCAAGTGTAACTGACATATTTTTCAAAAAATTGACAGGTAAATCTGTTCGACTCATTGCTTTAGTTAATGTTTCATTTTTGTTGATTGATTTTATGAGTGCTTGACTAATATTGTTATCAACTTTGGCATATAATTTAGCAATAACATTATCTCTCACTCCTGCGATATTTAGTGTTGAATAAAATGGAACAAAGACTAAGGCTTTTTTGAGAGAAGATAAATTATAAAATAAATTATAAAATGGTAATTTTTTTACAGCCTGATATATTGTGTTATTGGCTATACTAATAATTACTACTAATGTTACTAATGTTATTATTAATAAAATTAACGAGATATTATCATTAATATAATTAATATAAAATACAATATCTGTTGGCTCTTTTTTAAGAGATTCTATAATTTCATTAAAAATCGGAGCAAAAAATACAGGCATTGCAAGAATAATCAACATTCCTGTGATCCCGTAAAAAAAAGACTTCATAACATTAGTTTGTGCAGCTTTTTTGGCGTTTTTCTTAACATTTAAATAATTTTCTGCTTCTTGCAGAAAATCACTTAATCTACCAGCACTTTCTCCTGCTTCAATTAATGCTAAAACCACAGCATCAATATTCAACCTTGATAAAATTTGGGCAAGGGTTAAATTAAGTTTTTTGTATATCGATAATCTTTGGTTAAGTTTTTTATTACTATATAAATCATTAATAGTAGAAATAAGTATGATAACCAAATTATTACCAGATAGAGCCGCAGAATTTAAACTGATTAATAGCAAAGAAATATCATTATCTTTAATATCACTTTTAATTTTGCCAAAAAGCCTATTCACACTAATAATTTGTTTACTATTAACGTTAAGTTTTTTTGCTATAATTACTTTTATTACTTTTAATTGTTTTTTATAAGCAATATCAATATTAACTGTTTCTGATAATTTTGCATCAAAAATAGTATATTTAACTTGATAGTTACGATTTGATATTGCTAACATTACTTACCTCCTATTAGCGCGAATAAGTAACCGACAAATCATCATTCGTTGCACTATAAGTAGCAGCTATTTTATGCAAACTTGATAGTTGTATGGCTAGATCAGCACCTAGCGAGTCGGCATCAACACAGCTGTCTAACGGATAAGTAATAACAACAGTTGCTGTGCTAGCAACTGCAGACCAATTGTCGTTACATGGTGTTCTAGTTGATGTTAATGGTGATATGCTCACTGTTGTTATTTTTGCTGTATTACATGTGTTGAGATTCGCCTGTATTCGTGCAATACAATTATTTACCGCGGTTGGAAAAAATAAAGTCAACTCTTCTGTTATTTGACTATGACTTGATTTTGCTTTCACGCTTGACAATTTGTTAAATACAATAAGCGACAAGACTGCAATAACCGCAATGACTCCTAATATCTCTACCAAGGTGAATCCATTTTGTTTTCGTTTTCTATGTTCGTTTTCTTTTTTAAATTGAGTTGTTTTCATAATATGTTTCCTTTTTTATTATTAGTTAAAATTAGAGTCTTACAGACTCCTCTGGTGAATAATTTCTTCCGAAATTAGTAAATACAGGTAAAGACTCTTCTAGTGCATCTAGCGTTGTTTGATGCGATAACACTAATTCAATACCGTGATTCCAAATAGATTTGTTCCCATGCTTATAAATATGAGTTTCAATATCAGCATTACTAGCATTATTTATAATCTTATTTTTAATTGAGTCATCCATCACTATCACTTCTGCTACTAATAATCTACCCATATACCCATGATTGCATTCCAAACATCCTGCACTATTTGCAATTTTTATTTTTGCTTGAAGTCCAAAATTAATTTGATATTTTTCTAAAGACTTCATCTGACCAATTTCCTCGGAATCTATAGCACAATTATGACAAACTTTACGCACTAGTCTTGATGATATAATTGCTGATATTGAATCTGCTATATCATTATTAGAAATATTAAATTGTCTTAATCTATCTATTACCGCCAGTGAGTTTTTTGCGTGAATAGTGGAAAAAACTAAATGACCTGTTTGATCTAAATTAATAACTCCCCTCGCTGTTTCTTCGCTTCTAATCTCTCCGATTAAGGCAATATCTATATCTGAGCGTAGAATTGCTTTGAGTGATGACTCATAACTAATACCCACTTTTTTAGCAATATTCATTTGATTAATTCCCGGTATGCTGATTTCAACGGGGTCTTCAATTGTTTGAACAATTACATTTTTAGTTTTGGTTGCTTCGGCTAGAGTAGCATACAGCGTTGTTGTTTTACCGGAGCCTGTGGGTCCTGCTGCAATAATTAAACCAGTTCTGTGTTGTGAAATAGACTTTAAAGCTTTCGAGTGACTTGTCAAAAGACCTATATTTTTTAACGATTTGAATTCTGTTTTCTGGCTCTTGTGGATTCTTAAGATAAAGCTTGGAACTTTTTTATCATTTAAAAAAGTATAAATAGTTGTATTTTGTTGCAATCTGATATTACAACTACTATCATTAATAGTATATGAGAATTTTTGCTCTTTGAGTCCTACATACTCCCCTGCGTTTATCCCAGCTTTATTTTGTAAACTATTTATGAATTTTGGATAATTGTTCATTGGAATATCAGGAATTTTTGAATCTTGAATCTGACCCATTACTCTAAAAAAAATACTAATAAAATCTTGATTTCTTGGCTGAATATGTATATCACTAGCATCTATGTTGATAGCTTCTAATAAAATATCATCTAATAATTTATCTTCATCTATTTTATTAATACTCTTTTTGGAGTTTTTCAAAAATAAAGAATTATTAGAAGCAATTATGCCAATCGACATATTATTTTTAATACCTAGTTTGATTGCTTTACTCTTGATTTGATAGTTAATCGTGTCAGAGAAAGGATTAATAGCATAAGCAATATATTTACCATCGCGGGTCAATATTACATAACTATCATCTAAATATTTAATGTCTTTTTGTTGATATTTTTTATGATCAAAAATTGCTATATTTAGAACATCTTTTAAAACACCAAAAACAACATCAAGTTTTAAATGATCGAGCAAATGAGGAATTAGTGTTTGATTATTAACTAACTGGCTATTTGTTAAATCATTTAAATTGATATTTTTTTTAACTAAAAATGGCTTAATTTTATTCCACATGATTATTTTTCCCAACTCAAAAAAATTTCAATTTTTTTATCTTCTTTTTTAAAGATAACAGTATTATTTTTTATGCTGGTAATTAAAAAACCATACAGCTCATCACCTACAGCGTAATACATATTTTCATTACTAAAAATTACTTGATTATTGATAATAGTTCTAATATTTAAGTTTTTTATTAATTGATCTGCACTTTTTCTATCCAAATCTTGTCTTTTTGCGATGACAATATTCTCAGTATTTTGTTTATTATCATTTTTAATTTTTTGATTATTAACATTATTACCACAACCACCATAACTCTGACATTCTTGTTCTGCCTTATATAACTTTATTTTTGCTTCTAAGACATCTGTTTGAAGATTAATTGCATTGATTGTTTTTTGATTATTGATAATTGAATTAAAATCAGTTTGATTTATATTAGTTGCTCTAATATTTAGAGATATTAAGATAGTTAAAATAGTTATTAATTTATTCATTGTTGTTGTCTCCATAGAGTTTTGCAGTCAAAATCACTTGATTGCTAGTAGTTATTAGATCCAAAAAATATATTTGCAAAATATTTTTGATATTTAATTGATATATTTTATTTACAAAGAATATCATTTCTCTGGCAGCACCTGAGATCGTTACTATATTTTTTGGATTAATATCAATTTTTAAATTATGAAAATTTTTACTATAAATTTTTAGCTTAGAGTACTCATCAGACAAGCTATAATCATTACTCATTTTTTGCTCTTTCAAACTACTAATATTTTGGTTAATAGCTAATATCGATAGTTTTATATTATCAATTTGCTGTTTTATTTTTCTAGTGCTGACACCATCAATAAGAGATAAATATAGATTGCCTGATATTAATATAATTACAATATTAGCAATTATTAGAATTGTAAAAAATTTAAAATATTTTTTGAAAAAATTCATTTTAAATACCTCCTAATTCTAATTGTGCTTTTTGGGTAACTAAATCATGGCTCAATAACTTAACCAAAATATTATTTTTATTAAATAAAAATCTTGTAATATCTAATTTTTTTGATTGAATAGTAACAATAATATTTTTTTCACTATTAAAATTTATTTTTGTTGAAAAATTAATATTATTGTTAACGAGCAAAAATAAAGCTGACAATTGAATTTCTGGATTGATGTTTTTTTTAATCTTTTGATCGTTCCTATTATTGAATAATTCAAATAACTGGCTTTCTTGCTTGATTAGGTCTGATAATTGTTTTTGATTGTTGCTAAAATCATTAAGATGCTTAAAATAGTTATAAGTATAAAATACAATTATCAGAATAGGAATAATTGAACTAATAGCTGTTATTTTTTTATACAAAGAATATTTTTCTTGCTTTTTTTCTAGATCAGTTTGAATTATTTCGATATTTGAGAAAATAATATTATCTATTGGCAACTCTTTATAACTATCAGCGTCAATATATTCTGCATTAACTATCGTTTTTAATTCTTTATTATTTTTATTAAATTCAACAAATAAAAACTCATCACCATTTTTAACTTTATACTTAAAGTCTTGAGAAAAATCAAATTTATAATTATTAAAAATACAATGCCAGAATCCAAGTGGATTCTGAACATCTAAATTATCTAAATCTACAGAAAATGATAACTCTAAGTTGTAAATTTGATTTACAATTAATTGGGCAAAAACAAAACTATTATCGTTAGTATCATCAGTGCCAATAGTTGATACTGATACACGATCTAATACGACCATATATGTTTGATTTATTATTCGTATTGTTTTGCCTACTATCATTTTCTGTAGATTTAGAAATTAAAATGGAATATCATCATCAGAAACATCTATCGGCACTTCTTGTAACTGTGGCTGTGATTTAATTTCTGTTGTTGCTTCAGATTTTTTGGACAAAAAATACATACTTTGCACTAAAATTTCAGTAGTCCAATGATCAATCTTTTTTTTATCCATCCATTTTCGTGTTTGTAATTCACCTTCAATTGATAAATGAGATCCTTTATTTTGATAATTAACTAAAGTTTCTGCTCTTTTGCCGATAAACAATAATCTGTGCCACTCAATCTTTTCTTTTTGTTCACCATTTTTATTTGTCCATTTTGAGTTTGTCGCAAGACCAACATTTACAACCGCAGTTCCTCCTGTGGTAAATTTAAGCTCTGGTTTTGCACCCAAATGACCTATTAAAATTACTTTATTCATTCTTTTCTCCTTTTTTATTCATATCTTCTTCCATATTAATTAACAATGGTTGGTGTAATTAAAATAACAATTTCTCTACGCTCAACAGATTCTTGAGTACCACGAAAAAATGAATCCCAAAATCCGCTATTCGGCAAACCTTTAGTTGCATTAATAATTTTTGATGCTATCAAGCCGCCCAGATGTATCGTTTTGCCGCTCTCGACAATTACTTGAGTAGCTAATTTTTGCAATGCGATATTCGGAGTCTGAAAAGTTTGATTACCGCTACTTAAAGTTGTAAAGGATTTAAGGGATGAAATAATTGGGACAACGCTTAAAACTATCCGATTATCTGGTAATATTTTTGGAGTTACATTCATATCAACGCCAACTTTCATTCGCTGAATATCAGATGTAGTTGTTATTTGACCTTGGGCGTCTGTTGCTGAATTAATGCTGGCTACAAAACTAAACTCGTCACCTGTTGTAATATATGCTTTTTTGCCGTTAGTAATGGTGATATTTGGCTGATTATCAACTCTAACTTTTCCTTGTTTTTGTAAAAAATTAAGCATAAATTCAAGAGATACATTATTACCTAGCTTAATTAATCCGCCTGCACCTGTTCCTATTGATATAATCCCAGCACCATCTACTGTCTGCTCTGATTTGGAACCAACTTGAAACTTAGAAGTGCTATCTTTGATAAGACTCCAGTCAATTCCCTTACCAACCGACTCATCAACAACGACATCTAAAACTTGAACTTGCATATGAACTTGTTTGTTTGATGCACTAACCAAATTGTCAATCCAGTTGTCAACTTGTTTAATTTTGATAGGTAATCCGATTGCTGTAATAATTCCTAACTGTTTATTATCTGTTACTAAAGCTTTTTGATTAATGAATAAGCCATCGCTATTCATAATAGTCTTGACATGAGAGACGATCTCTTTCCAATCGTCATTTTCTTCATTCTCAACTATTGCAGGTGCTGTATTATCTGATACACTAATCTCTGATTTTGCATTTGATAAGGTGATACTATTAAGTGATAATGTTTGTAAATGCCAAGTTTTTGTTTGAATTGAACGGATATAAATAACACTATCTATTAATTCAAATTCATAGCCTGTTATGTTATGCAAATAATCAAAATATTTATCCAGTGTTTGATTATTAAATTTAACACTAAATGTTTTCTCAATATCAACACCTTTGTCTGCCGATACCGACAATGAACTATCGATAAAATCAATAGCTGTAATTAAATTAATATTTTTTGTATTAATACTAACTTTTTGACTTAATTTTTGCTCTTTTTTACTTTTCACAGATATAAAAGTTAATTGCTGTTCTTTTTCTAATTTTTTATTAGTTATTTCACTAGTAGCATATAATTCTTTTATATCTTTTATATGGTAATCTGATTTATTGTTTGAAGTGCAATTTACTATTGAAATAGATAAAATGCTTAATAATGTAACTTTTAATATCATAAATAGACTCTTCATAACCTTTCTTTTCCTTTATCTGAAATAACTAAAACTTCTAATTTTGGGTAAAAATAGCCATATAGTTTTATTTTTCGTAAAATAGCTTGAATAATTTGTTTTTTAGATTTATCTTCACTAATAATGTCAATTGTTTGCGTTTGCATATCTGTATATTTATTCTCAAAAATAACTTTCCAGCCGCTGGGTAAAATATTTTTAAGTGCAAAATTTAAGTCTTTATTTTGTATATTAACTAATTCAATTTTATTTAATGCATCAACTGTTTTTCTTTCTATATTTTGTTTATTTTGAACATTTTTAGTAGTTTTTTTATGTTCGTTTATTTGATTATTTTTGACTATAGAAATTGTTCTATGGATTTCATCAATTTCTAATGTTGCAGTTTTACCAAGTAATGTTTTAATTGCTCTTATAAGGGGTATTGGTCCAATTTGTCTGTGTACATCTGGTAATTTCAAATTGTTGATTCTTTCAAATTCACTATTATTTTGTAAAGTATATCCAGATCGCAATAACATATATTCAATTGCAGTTGCAACAGTATTAATATTTTTTGAAAACACAATATTTACATTAACTAATAAAAGGTTAGCTTGTGATTTTGTTTCTACATTTTCTAATGTAGTATATCTAGTTAACCTTTTATTAGTAGCATTCGCATGTTGGTTTAAACTAATTATCACCAAAAATAGTATTGCTATTATTTTGTTCATAATTTTTAATATTTAATGTACAAATGTAAGTCTTGCCAGCGATTCTATCAAAACCGAACAAGACTTACATTTGCAATTATCCTCAAAATATTAGAATAATATTAAATCATCACACCAAGAAGTGGTGTGATAGGTTTTGCGTTTAACAATGTAACAAATTAAAGTGTATAAGATTAAAAATTTCATATATCAAAACATAAAAAACCCAGGCATTTACCTGGGCTTTTTATTACTACATTTACATCTTATCGCTTAATTAACACTCTAGCTAACTCCATTTCAATGCTTTGCTCTTCAGTATTAAGTGAATCCAATCCATTATCAGGAATATCACCAGAAGTCGATTGACTAACAGCAATTTTTTTACCCACCAGCTTCATGCAAGTTGTTTGAGCAGTATCTTTATAGCCTAAAAATACCACTTTAACATCTTGTTTTTGCCCGATTCTCCATGATCTACGCGCGGATTGTTGCACGGTATAAACATTGTAACCAGTTTGCATGTAGATGATTGTTGGAAAGTCTAATAAATCCAACCCAGTTTTAACTAACTCTGGATTGCAGATCATTACATCTATACCACGATCTACTTGATCTATTATCCAATCTTCTCTCTTATCCGTGCTAACAGTTGAGCGTAAAACTGCTGTTTTTAGATTTTCATCTTCAAACAAGCGTTTTAAACGAGTAGCTGTATCTCTTTTGCCTGTGTATGTCGTATAAACCAAAACACGACGACTAGACGCCTTTTCAGACTTGATATATTCAATAATTTTTTTCTCTTTTGGAGCTAAAATATCATCATTAAATATTGGTTTCTGAAAAACAAGTACATCTTTTGTTCTTGGGTGAACCACCATCTCAGCCTTAAAACCAGTATCTGGCCATCTGAGCAGGACATTCAAAACAACTCCTAACAAACTATTATCACCGTTTGATAAAGCTATACGCATTTTTTCACTTAAAACCTCAGCCATATTATTATAAATTTGACCTTGTTCGTAAGTCATTGAAATATTAATTATTTCCTCTGTATAAGCAGGTAATATATTTTGTCCAATATCTTTAAGTTTTAAAAATGCTGTAATTGGCAACACATGTTGCACAATTCCCTTAGGTCCAAAACCTGGTGCTTTTGAAGTATGAACTGTTATTTTTCTACCTCTGGCTGTTTTATGAGAATCTCCTTCTTTTTCTTTAAAAACATCTTTTAAAACACCGTGTTCACGCATAAACGACATTGAAGCAGCACCCATAGAACTTTCAGCTTTAAAACCGCATTCAATCATTTTTTTAGGATTTATACGCCAAAGTAAATAAAATAAATCATTCGCATATCCCCCCATTAAAGTTCCTGTTAATAGCAAAGTTTTTTTAACTTTGCTTGCAAGAACACCCATAGCTTGACCTTGTGCTGAGTCGCCATTTTTATATTCATGACCCTCATCAACAATTAACATGTCAAAAAACTTATTAGGTAAATAGCGCTTAATAAATTCTGTTGGTTGATAACCGCCTTGACCAAAACCAAATTCAGTTTTTGCCAATGCGCATTCCATTCTTCCTGTTTTAACCCCTCTAATGGTTTTGTATAAATATAAACTATTTTTTCTACTCGCATAATATAGCTACTCCTCATTTATATATAACTGGTAAGACTCTTAAATCTTTGTGATTTGTAAGTAATGAACCAGCATTGTTTGCCTCATCATCCATTGAAGCAATAACAATTAAACCATTAGTAAACTCAATAACTGGTGCTTTTGAGCACCAATCTTCGATTTCTTCATCAGTCGTCCATCTCACATTTTTGACAACAAGATTTTTCATTATCTTGTTTGCTTTTTCTGACCATATCTTTGTATAGTCCATTTTTGTATTTAACATATATTTCTCCTTTTTTATTAATCAAAAAAGGTGCTTAACCCATAAGGATCAAACACCCTATGGGTTATATTTTTGTAAAGCTAAACAATCATAAAACCTTACAAAAACTATCTACCTATGGTCATTTAATAGTCATTACATGACCATAGGTAGAACTCTCTTTAGTAAAATCAATAGCCTTAATACTAGGAATAAAAGTATCGGTTGATATCCTTGTCTCACTAACATTTCCAGTTTTTTCATTTACTTTTACTTCTGTTGTTATTTTTTTATGTTTAAAAGTTCTGCCTTTAACAAGTAAAGACCTACCATCTTTAGAACTAACAACTCCAGATATTTGTCCTGCAGCTAATGCTAGAGATAAATGCCAATCTGACATTTTTCTTAATGGTCTATAAGTGTTACCATTCAAACTTCTAAAATGTGTTTGAAATCGACTCCAAAGACTATTTTTATCTCCGTTTTTAATAACTTCATCAGCCAACTGTTTTGCATCAATTTCAACTTTAAATCTCCTTTCGAAATTGGTAAATCATAAACGCAATCATTTTGATTAAGTTTATTTGTTAAAGTTTTCAGTGTAGTTATATCTTGGCAAGTTTTAAGTAGTTTATCTATAACGCTCTTATCAGCTGTTTTAGACTTACAACGCCTTCCAAAAATAACAATTTGTTTAAACTTTTGCTCAGGTGCTTTATAAACAGAAACTTCTTCAAAGTGTGAAGCTATCATTGTTGATAACTTCTTATTTAAACAAGTATTAGGAACAATGAAAACTAAAATACCACCAAATTGTAATAGCTTGTTAGTATTTTGATAAAACATAGTTTCATATCGTTCTTTACCACTATGATCAGATAAACCTGCTTTATCAGCAAGTAGATCACCATACGGAGGATTTAGAAATAATAACCCAAATTGCCTTTGAGTTATATAACAATTATTCAAATTACCATGGACAACTGTTTCTAAACTTGACATTGACTTAGCGTGATAAGCACGCTCTTCATCAATCTCAATACCTACCGTCTCTATCTTAGTATTACTACTACTTGTGAAATTAGTATTAATATACTCACTACATTCCGCCAAAGCAACACCTTCACCACAACAAGGGTCAAGCATACGCACAACACCTTTTTTGTCCTTATTTCCATCAATATTAAAACTAAGCCTGGATAAAATCCCTTCTATTGTTTTTTCATCTGTTGGAAAATAACCATTTTTAGCGAAATTTCTCGCTAATCTTTGAAACATTATCTTTCTCCTTATAAATTTTAAAAACCATAAAGAGACATTTATACTCCCATAGGGAATAAATATTTATTCCTTATGGGCTATACAAAACTAGATCATCATACTAATGATCCGCAACCTCAATAATTTAATTTAGTTAAACTACGGTTTTGCATATAGTTGCTGATTGCATTTAGACTCTGCATGAGTTGTAAAAGTGTTTTAAAGCACGCTATATAGTATAAATGTGCTTTAAAACACTTTCAAAATCAAAAAAGAAAGTGTTGTTTTTTAATAAGATAACTAATCTTGCAAAAGCAAGATTAGTTATTATTTGAAGTTAAATTACCTTTATTTTTTTATTAGATCTTCTATCTTTAAGTATTACAATTGTAGCACCTAAAAATGCCAATCCAATAAAAATAGTTGTAATTGTATAAAATGTTATTTCTAAATCAGTTAGTTCCATTATTTTCTCCTTCTAAAAGAGCTATAAGAAAAGCACTTGACAATATAGTAATTATACCATATATCAGCAATAGTAATAAATTAGCATCTTGGTGTAAGTTAAAAATCACTGAAAGAATGCCAGCAATAAATAAAGAAACACCAATATTACCAATAAATCCTATTAATTTTATAAAGAATAATTTTAACATTTTTATAAACTCCAAACTTTTTTCTCAGAATTAAAAGAATAACCTAATTCTTTTAATTCTGTTCTACGAGCTTGAAAATTATCAGCTGTAGGATCAAGAGCTATCTCTTGTTCCAATTCACCGGTTGATACATCAACTGGCAAATCTTCTTGAACTGCTTCTTGAGTTGAAGTATTAACTTTATCAGTTTCTACTTCAACTTTATCAGCTACTTCCTCAACAGATTTAGTAGCATTTTTT
The DNA here is from genome assembly GCA_032356625.1 of Axiothella rubrocincta. Taxonomy (NCBI): domain Eukaryota; kingdom Metazoa; phylum Annelida; class Polychaeta; family Maldanidae; genus Axiothella; species Axiothella rubrocincta. Next base: position 88,249 of record JAULKN010000004.1, read on the forward strand.
TGAAAAACAACTTCATCACCAATGCGAACATAAGCAATACTGGTGCATCTGCCGTCTATATAACAAACTTCTTTACCTTCGTGTTTGTTCATATAGCTTTTAGCCACTGTATCACTCACATTAAGACCAATAAGAATTGACGCAGTTTCTTTACCTCTATTAACATCCCATAATTTTTTATTAGATGTTAATGTAGCTTTAATTTTATCAGCTACTTGCTCAATCACTTCCTTAGCTTGTACGCCATTAACTCTAACACTGTGTGGCGCTTTTGAAGGTTCATTTGAATTTCCTCTACTAGCGTTAAACTTAATTGCATAGTAATCACTTCCGTGACTGCTTTCAACTAGTGTTAGTGCAGTTAAAAAACCAGTTTCAGCATGAACTGAAGAATAGTATTTAACTTCGTTATTGTTACTTTTTTGATTGTTACTTTCTTGATTAGACATAATAGTCTCCTTTTTTATTTATAAATGGCAAATATTGCCGAAAAAGGGAGACAAATTAAATACACCACTCCCTAGGGAGTTATGAATTAACTGTCTCCCTAGGGAAATGACACATCTAAAGATATGTCAACTCAAAAATAAAATAATACTAGTATATAAATTAAATATATAGTTTGATTGTTATTTTATTTTGAATAAGGGATTAAGAATCTGCTGCAACAGCGCTATCATCTTAATCTTATTTTGAACATTAAAGCACAAAGGAGGCTTCCAATATCTTTAATGTTATGAAATACAAAACTAAAAATTACCATGGTAATTCTTACAACCTCAATAATTTAATCTAGTTAAATTACGGTTTTGTGTATAGTTGTGCTAAGTGCATCTTTAAGTGATGCGACCTATTTGTAAATAATTATACATTAGTTTTCTTAAAAAAACAAGTTTTTTTGAAAATTATTTATATTGCATCAATTTTGCTAATTTTCAGCACCAATTAAGCTACTTAATAAATTTTCACTTAAAATAACATTTTTAAAAAAATAAAAATATTGAATAGCAAAAGCAACAACATATAAAAACAATATATAAATTTTATTCATTACTATTCTCCTTATTTAATTAATAAAGCACAACTCCTTTTTCTTACCGCGTGCCACTTGATTAAAAAAAACTACTTCAGCCTGCCCACCGATATATGAGCCAACTCCGATTGATTGTCCGTATCGTGCTGTAATGGTATGTGCTTGGTCGCTTGATAACTTAACAACCTCTGTGTTGTTTTGTCCGAGAGGAAATATTTTTCGTCCACCCCACACTCTAAGATGTCCGACAATAAACACCCTTTCCCTGTTTTGTGGCATACCGAAATTTGAGCTGTTAAGCACTTGCCATTCTGTATCATACCCCAATTCATCCAGCATTGTGATAATGAGACCAAAGGATCTTCCTATCGTGTGATAGTAGCCCCCTGACATTTTCAAGAACAAACATTTTTGGGCATTTTGCTTTAAGTAGTCGTATAATTTGAAAAAATAATGTTCCCCCTGGGTCTCTAAATCCACCCTGTTTACCGCACACCGAGAACGGTTGGCAAGGAAATCCCCACACCAGAATGAAAAATATTTCATCGTGCGTCCTTTGTAATAAAATCACACTTTGGCTTATCAAAATAACCTCTACATGCCAAAAAATAGCCCTTTTTACCTTTAACTTTTCTAAGTTTTTTAGCGCATTTCGGACAATCAGGCATATTATCCTCAAAAAGTGGTTTTCCATTTTGATTTTGAGCAGTGGTCTTACATTCTGGATAACCGCTACATGTCCAAAATTTACCTTTTTTTCCATTACGCAAAAACATATCTTTATCGCACTCTGGACAAGGGTAAGTCTTTGCATTAGATTTAATATTTAGCGGATTATTTTTAATATTTGAACATAATTTATCAAGCCAATCTATTTGCCAATCCATATACTTGTCAAGAGATAACTCACCACTGGCAATTTTATCAAGTGAACTTTCCAAAATCGCTGTCATTCCAGGGTCTTTTAATTCAGCTGGAACAATATCTATTAAACTTCTACCCTTACTTGTTGATATTAGTTGTTTTTTAGATTTTTTCACAAAGTCTCTTTTGATCAATTTCTCTATCATAGTTGCTCTTGTTGCTTCTGTACCTATTCCTTCGTTTCCCTTAAGTATCTTTTTTAGATTGGAATCAGTTACAAATTGATGAGCTTTACTCATAGCAGCTATGAGCGTTCCTTCTGTATAGCTCACTGGCGGTTTTGTTTGTTTTTCTTTGACATCTATGCTATCAACTACTAAAACTTGATTTTGCTTGAATTTTGGCACAGTGTTTTGTTTTGATTCTACATCATTTGAGATAACTGGTTTCCAGCCAAAATTAACATCAACATTGATACTGGTTGTAAAAATTTCATCATTAGCATTAATAACAATACTTGTTTGATCGTATTGATACGGTGGATAAAATTGAGCAATATAACTTCTACGAATTAAATCATAAATCTTAAATTCATCACTACTCATATTATCAATAAAGATATTAGTATTTGCAGTTGGAATAATAGCGTGATGTGCACTAAGTTTTTTATTGTTCCATACTTTTGATTTAACACTTAAATCTGCCTGATTTGCTAATACTTTAATATTTTTATCTATACTAACAAGAGTTTTTAAAATATTTTCTGCTTCACCTAGCTGATCCTCTGGAAGATATTGACAATCACTCCTTGGATAAGTTGTTGCTTTATGTTTTTCATACAATGACTGCAACAAATCTAATACTTGTTTTGCTCCAAAATTAAACTTTTTAGATGCCTCTTGTTGCATTTTTGATAATGAATATAAAAGTGGTGGCGTCACTTGTTTTCGTTTTGTTTCAAATTTAATTACTTTACCATTGCCATCATTTTCAACTTTATCTGCAATTTTTTGGGCATATTTTAAATCTATACAACGATTTTCATTATCAAAAAAACCATCATCATGATTTTGCGATTCTATAAAATCACTTAAAAAACATTGCCATTTTGCTTCAACACCACTAAACACTCCGTTTAACTCAAAATAATCTTTTGATACAAAACTTTCGATTTCTTGGTCGCGATTAACAACAATCGCTAATGTCGGTGTTTGCACCCTGCCAACCGAGAATACCCCTTGTTGTCCTTGCATTTGTGCTTTAACACTTATTATGCGTGTTACATTAAGGCCAACCATCCAATCTGCACGACTTCTTGCAAGTCCAGCACTATAAAGACTCTCTGTTTCACTGCCTTTTTTAATGTTTTGTAAGGATTTCTGAATTGAACTATCATCAAGTGCTGTTAACCATAATCTGTTAACTACACCTTGATATTGATAAAACTCTAGTAACTCTCGTCCAATAACTTCGCCTTCGCGATCACCGTCCGTTGCTATCACCACTTCTTTTGCAATTCTTATCAATCCACGCACTACATTTAATTGTTTTATAGTTTTAGGATTTTTTAGCATTTTCCAGTTGTTTGATTCTGGCACGAATGGTAAATCATCAAATGAATTTTTCCAATTTGAAAACTTAGGATCATAATCATCGTGATTTGCTTGCTGTAACATATGCCCTATACCCCAAGTAACCATTATTTTTTTATTACCAATATAGTCACTTTTGCTATTACCGCTTAAATTTAAGTTTCTTGCTAGGTCTCTGCCTTGAGATGGCTTCTCACATATGTATAATATCATCTAATTACTTCTAAATTAATTCCACCATTTTTCATAATTTGCTCCTGATTATTAAAATTAAAATAAACTATAAATCGCAATGAACAAACTAAATAAACTAACAATGATTCCTATAAAACTTATAGTGTATTGTTTTTTAATTTTTGTTTGTTCGCTATTAAAAATATCTTGCAATTGCCTTATTAGATATTCACTATTACTGTCATTTGGCATTTTTGCTTTAATATCTTTTAGTACAAAACGCATAGTTTCTGGCATATTTATAAATGGATCTTCTTCTTTATACTGATTTGCTACATCTTTAACTATATCTACTTTGTTTTGAAGATTATGTTCTTTGCCTGTAATGATGTTTGCTAATAACTTATATATAGTTCGTTTTATTTGACTATTTTTTAGGTGTTTATAATCGTCTATAATATGTTCTATATCTTTTACATTACTTATTTGGTTATTAAGTAATCCAAATTTAATGGCTCTGTATAATTTTCTTTCATTCAAAGAATTAATCAAAAATAAGAATGTAAGAATAAAAACAAGTCCTACATATATTAGTAATATGATGATAACTACCGCAAAAATTGCTATTTTTATTTCTTCATTTATCATCATATATTCCTTATAGTTAAACAGGAATATGTTAGCACCAATCAAAAATATTATGGTTGTAATAAATAGTGTGTCTATAAATTTATTCATATTTATTTAACCTCTTGTTTTAGTTGTTTAAAAAGAGAGATTAAACGCCAAACTACTATTACTAAAGTAGCCATAAAAAATAACATTACTTTAAGCAGCACCAGTATTATTGAATTATCAATATAGTTTGTTAAAAACAACCAATACATTGATAATAATCCTGCAATAATAAACATATTGCTATTAAGCAATGTTTTATACATGCCTATTTTTTCTTGAATAAATTCTGCTTTGGTCATAACTAATTCTTCCTTTTGTTTATTAAAGTTAAAAATAGAATTATACCTACCAACCAATGTCCCAAAAAATACTATAAACCCCATTAAACCAGCAATCAATAAACCACAAGTTACATAAAATTCGAAAGTTTCTTGTATAAAGTTCTTAATATTCATGGTGTATAGATTCTCTCAATCCCTCTTCCCATTTTCTAATTCCAATTACAAGTATTCGAAGTCTGCTTACATCATAAGCGGTTGTACTTAACTTGTAATTTAAGCTCAATCTATTTGCTTCAAATTCATAAAGCTTCGTTCTATCTTCTATTGGCACAGATTTTTTAATCAATTGCCAGAATCCATCGCTTACTCTATTACCAAGTTTATTTGGCACAATTGAAGAATATCTCCAATATAGTGGTGCTTTTGCTTTTGAATCACGATACAAAAACAATGGACATTTTTTCGCAGGAAAAAAAGCTTTAAAAGAATTTCTCAATTCCGTTGCAGCAATATTATATTTTTCGTATTCATTTTCTAGCGTTATCAACTTTTGTTGCAATTCTTCTAAATTCATATTCATATTACCAATTCCTAAAATCTAAATCTTGTTTCAATTCTTAATCTCTTCTTCATCTTTTCTACTTGTGCCAATTCTTTAACCTAGGGGAGGCAACTTCCCAGCCTCCCCTTACCCTTAAAAAGCCCTTTAAAGGGAGACTACCTGCGACAGTAAATTTTCGCTACCTGCGACAGTAAATTTTTTATACAACTAATTCTTTATCTTCTAAATATTCTTTATATGCAAACCAAAGTGAATTTATGTCTAGTTCTTTATTGGTTACATATTTAGCAATATCCATTGCATTAATCCTACGAGGGGGATTATTAGAATTAGTTTGCTCTATATTCCATAAGTACTTATTAAATTCTTCTTTTTGTTTATTGTTAAGACGAGCATTTTTCGGCTTAATCAAATGATCAATACCAAAAAATGCTCGCGCGCAGGTGTGTTTACGATTTGTGTGTTGTGGAAAAAAATTTCTACACATCTCAAAGCTTGCACCAGCTCTTATCCAGTTATTAAGTAGATTGTCTTTTTTATTCTTTTCTTTGGTATATTTAAGTGTTTGCAAAAAAATTGACTCATCAATTTTAAACCTTACACTTTTTGCAACAGCAAAATTAATATTGGTGGGTATAGCTTCCACTATTCTCTTAAAACCAATGTTATTAATACCAAGCAATCGCAAATCAGCAACATTGCCAGTATATGCCATCTCAATCACTCTTGCACCAACAACTTCACCAATAATCTTCTCTATGTCTGTTAAATTACTCCTAACTAACTCTACTCCCATATATTGTCTCCATTTTTTTCCACTTCATTCAAAACTTGATAAGATAAAAATTCTAGTTGCGATAACTTCTGCCACTGTGATCTTTCAATACTGCGTTTAAAACTACCGATCACTGCGGGAAAAGGGGTAATAGAGCCACTTCTATCAACTAATTTATACATAATATCTTCCCACGCAGCAATATCTTTTGCTAGAAACAAGTCCAATAAATTATTATGATTATTAATTATTTTTGTTGTATTTTGAATTGGAGAAAGCGGATCACTTGCTAACGAATAATCAAGCAAAATATAGAACAAGCACCAGGTGTTAAAATCTTTATTTTCTGGTGCTTGTTCTAAAATAAAACCGACACCATAATCAATCTTAGCGATACTGATTTGAGCTTGAAAGGTTGTAACAATCTCACAAGCTAAACCATATATTTGCTTTCTTAATACACCTACAGTATCATTAATTGCTACACCTTCACTACCTTTAATTTTAGCTTGTGCTAAATCATCAATAGTATCCACATTATTGTTTTCAAGTTCTTCAAGTGTTTCAATATCAGCATCAATGGCGGTAACACTTGCCTTGCTGTCTAATTCTTTATTAGTATCTATTGGGGCAATAATCTTTGTCTCATCCTCATCAATAACAGTCTTTATTTTTTGCTGCTTTTTAGTAAGCATTATTTTTGTTAACTGTTCTTTATCTATATCATAAAAAGGTTGATGTTCCAGCAGATACTGAGCAATAACATCAACCAGTTGGTAAAAATCGAATGGACCTTTTTTATAGTTATTATATTTACTGATCGCATCTTTGAACAGTGTATCAAATTCACTTAAACTAAAACCCTCTATATCTTTGATATATCTTTTAAGGTTGTTATAAGTTAAGCGAATTTGTGCGACTTTTGGTGTTCCAAGTCCTTGTGCTAAATGATAATCAATATTGCTAATCAAAAAATTAGCAGTAAACCTACATGTGCTTAGGGTTTGCTCTGCTACTGTATAATTTTTTGATTGTAAAAAATCAATAAATTTAGTAGTCACACCGTAGTTTTTAGCCCGAAAAGATTCTGCAGACTCTGCAGAATCTTTTTTGCCATTAAAGTCCTTATTTAACAATGACTTATCTTTATTTTTACCCAAAACGGAGGTTTTGAAAATATTTTCTAAATTTGCTAAAGTTTTGGCTTTATCTACATGTAATAACCTACCTCTGACCTCGTTTTCAACAAGATGGTGGATGATTTTTTCAACATCATCATCACTCCATGGATATACATTACAATCAATTTCTTCAAATCTTGAATCACCTGTTTCTTTATATAGCTGCTTTAACGCATCAAGCCTACTGTTACCGCCATTAAATAACTCAAAACGCAGCGTTTTAGGATTCTTGCTAACATTGAGCATATTAAGAATGCCGTTCGCAGTGATAGATAGTTTGATTTCTTCGAAAGCTTCATTTGATTGATCTCTCGGGTTAAATTTGTAAGAATCAATATCATTTATACTGATTGTTTGGACATATACATCTTGCCTCTCTAAGGTCTTTTGATCGTATTTTGGCGTGCCTTGTAATTTTATATTACTATCAAATTTGCTTGGGTTTGTTAACTTAGCTAAATCTATTTCTTTTATTACCATTATTTGCTCCTAATATAAAATTACATTCTGTGAATACTATTGATCAAATTATTTAATATATCAATTTCATCCTGATTACCATCTATGGACTGCAACACCTCAATATGATGAACCATTTCAATATGAGTAATACACATTTTGAGTGTTGCAACTAAAGCTTTGTATGTATTAATTCTGCCGAACTGACTTAATACGCTATTTTTATTAATTATTTGTAGAATTTGAGTATCAACACTATTTGTTGCAAGGTTGACTCTTTTGAGCATAGCCTCTAAATGACTTTCAATTGGTTTGGGTTTGTTTATTTGTTGTTCTAGTTTTTGATTGTTTGCTAATAATTTTGTATTGTTTTGCTCTAACTTAAGGTTTTTTTGTTGTAGTTCTATAGTTTTTTGTAACTTTTGAGATTGAAGCTCTTTCTCAATGCGATTAAATTCATTAATGTAGTCTTCTTTAAATTTAGCAGCTTTTACACCGGTGAAACTAACAGCAAGAAATATAAAACCATCTTTTTTTATCTCATAAGAAGGCTGTTGTTTATTTTGTTGGTTTAAATAATAGGACGGCTTAAAATTAAGCCGAGCGAATACTTTACTGCATTCCATTGTTTTTATTTTTTTAATTTATTAGCACAAATCCAGCGCCTATAATCTCCGCTAAATTGATTAATAAGTGCTTGCTTAATTGTTTTGTTATTCTCATCTTTAATTGAGTTATATGTCGCTTTGTTGTTAATGGCTAAGCTGTCATAAAACTCTTGTTGAATTGTATTTTTTTGCTCGATTGATAATAGATCTATGTATGTTTGTGCTAATTCTAAATCGCTAGTTTCAGTTTTTTCTATTTTTTTAAGTGAGCCGACAAAACAGGCTTCTACATTTTTTTTGATAGCTTTATTATCTATTTGTTTTTTGGTATATTTAGCAGCCTTTAACAGCCTATCTACTGAATATTTTGATAGAGATTGTATTTTTTTAGCACTTAAGCCTAATGACACCAATAATGTTGTTAAATCATTATTTTTTAGCTCTATTTGTTTTAATGGGTGTTCATTTTTATAGCGCATAATAAATTTAATATGAGTTATTTTTTTACTTGTTTTAATTTTATTAAACTCAACGCAGATGTCTATTTTTTTATCTTCATTGATAGCATTTATTGAAGATTCAATAATTCTTTTAACAAAGTCTTTATTCTGTTTAAATTGTGTACCAGTGTTATAAAAGCTTCTTAAAAATTCAATAGATTCTTGTCTTTTACCAATTTTTATATATTGAATACAAAGTTCATAAGTTTTTAGATGATATTTGCTTCTTAAACTAGATATTCTGTGGAATAAAAATTGACAATAATTATTTTTAACATCAACCAAATCAATTACATCGATATTATGTGCTATTTGCAATTCATCATTTTTATATACAGCACTAGTTGCATAAGAACCTATTATTTTAAAATTTTCTTTGTCTTCTTGGACTATTCCCACGGAATTATCAATTAACTCTTTACTATATTTTTTTAAGTCTTTAATATAGTTTTTTTGTTTCATGACTGACGGCAGCTGTCTGATTAAAAAATCTTTTTTAAATGTAGTTATAATTCTTCCACTACTGTCTATTGTTATACTATTTTCACTATTTTCGTTTAGAAATTTAATAGTTGCTAATCCTAAAAGCCATATCTTTGTCGCGTTTAGCGATAAATTGTTGATCGAGTTCATTAGAACATTAGATTGTTTAATTTCTATTGCTTCTATTTTTTTTTCATTATTTATAGTTTTTAAATTATTCATAATTTTTGGGTAGTATACTTATGTAATAGTATGTAATAGTATGTCGGTTCATTTTTTTCATTTAAAATCAGTTGTTTACAAGCCTAAAAGGGACATTTATACTACTAAAAAGGACATCTATACGGTTTAATAGGACATTTATACTACTAAAAAGGACATCTATACGGTTTAATAGGACATTCATACGACTACTATTGAAAAGCCTTATACAGCAAGGTTTCAAAAGTGAATTTTTGCTTTTTAATAGGACATTTATACTACCAAAAGGGACATTCATACGACTACTATTGAAAAGCCTTATACAGCAAGGTTTCAAAAGTGAATTTTTGCTTTTTAATAGGACA
>JAULKN010000005.1:4339-46939 GCA_032356625.1 Axiothella rubrocincta
TGACCAATCAGAGTGTCGTTTACCGCGCATATTGGTAAGCCGCGAAAAGGGTTGACAGGGCGCACAACCCGCTAATACCCTAACGGCATTTGGGATAAATTGCCTCTCAACTTCAGCTTTTGATAAATCTGCTACGTCAGTAACCTCTATTCCTGCTTTTCTAAAGCCGTACGTCAACCCTCCGCAACCACTAGCTAGTTTTTTATTCAATGGTAGGGGCACTTTTTTGTTATCGCTCATAGTCAACTTTAAATCTCCATTGAAAACATGCCACCCCAACATTACGCCACATGTTAACGCAGTCATTATCATCTTCGATAACATATTTAATGTCATAATTAGGCATTATTTTTCTCTCGTAAACGCCCAATTTAAAATAATGTGCGGGTTGTTGGTTGCCCCTGGGGCGCATCATTAGCTTGTCGTATAATATAGTTTTATCATCAAGCCACTGAATTGTCATGTCTTTAACCATCTCAGTTCTGGCAGTCAATATGATAATCTTGCCGTTTGCAGTTCTGGATTGCGCCCAGTATATATTTTGCGCGAGCATGATTTGATTTACTGCTAGATTTAACGAATCATTAACAGCCGCTTGATTGAATTTTAGAAAGTGATCCTCATTAAAAACATTGTTGATACAATCAGTTACAGGCATTACAGGCATCAAATGTAGTCTGTGGCGCCAATCGGCTAGCGTGCCGTCCAGGTCAACTATTATTGCTGGTATTTTATCTTTCATCCAACCTTAAATATCTTGTCATGGAATCTGAACTCTACGCCCTAATTCGTGCAAAGTGCTGGTCTTGGATACTTCTAACAATCTTAAAGCGTCTCTGTATAAAGTTTTCCCTTCTAGGGTACGAGCAATAACTGCTTGAGCGAAGCGAGTGCTAGTGCTGTAAATAAGTGTATTGTAGTAACTGCCCCCCTTTTTCTTTTTTTCAACAACAGTTTGTTTGATAAACGCAAGAACTTCAGCTGCAACTGCATTGCACCACACCTCTGCTTTAGCAGAAGAGTTTAGCCATAAATGTGCTAGTTCGTGTGCAAGAATAAATGCTTGCGCGTATTTAGAGTATTCGGAGCTGTTTATGAATATCAATGGCGCAATAGTATCTGATAATGTAAATCTTCTGAATTTTTCTTTATTCAGCGTGCGCTGATTGCCCGGCACGGGAACCGTGCTACTGATCATAACCAAAATACCAGCGCTATCAGCTTTATCTCTAAGTAGTTCCAGGGCGTCCTTCCCGCTCGAGCGCTCAGAAATGCTAAAATCAAGTTTGTCGCATATTTCATTCGCGGCTTCCTCAACTTTTACTGAAGTATTTAAACTCCCGATAAAAGGCAAAGGCTTTCCACCCTCTTCAATTAAGAATTCGCGATACCATTCCTGCCTTTCTTGGCATATATATAAAGTATCAAGAAGATTGGCGTTTGGTGTTGCGATTTCTTCGCTATTAAATGTGCGGAAATCAGTTACTGGCAAAGTTTCTTTGGGTGGCCTTGAGAAAAATAAACAATGCAATGGCACATAAACAAAGTGCGCAAAATTTTCTAGCTGCTTAAATGTAGGTTTAGTTTTACCACTTTCCCATTCACTGATTTTGAATTTAGCAAAATCCTCTTTCTTTTTTCCGCTTCTCCTAACGGCCCAGTTTAACACTTCTGGCGATATAGAATGTTTACTCATTATATTCTAGCATTCTATCATTCTATCCATTTTATCCCTCGCGGTAAATAATTCATTGTTGATTCTATCAGAGTATGTTTTTTGTTTTTTTATAAAGCTTTCTCCAAATTTATCGCCAAATTCAACGGTGCCGGCTTCCAATATGTCTGAGTACATGCTCTCAAGTTCAGAGCGCGACATCTCTATTAATTGAACTTCAGCATGAGACATTTCCCATCTAGGGCGATGTTTAAAAAACACATGCTCGCTAGCTTCTTTAATGGCGTCTAGTAATTCTTTTATTTCTTTTTCAAATTCGAAATTCATTTTATTCATTGTCTGATTCTCCTGATTGAGGTTGATTTAAAGGCTGATTGGTGCTGCGAACGCTGGGCCATTCCAGGTGCCAACGACGGACAACGTGTTGTGTTGTGCGTACCCGATTGATTCTTTAAGTTCTTTGATTTTTTTTTCAAAAAACCAAGACGGGATGCCGCCATTTTTCAACAGTGATTTCGGCACAAAAATCCTCTTCTTCGATGACTTATCAGTAACATAGCACTGAACCTCTAAGTCGATCCCGATCGCTTTTTCGCTTTCCCAATTCGCAGACAAAACTATAACTTCATCTCTCTTGGAAGTAGCGACGGGGGCTTGTTTAGCAACACGTTCTTCATATGCTTTATGAGCCGAAGGTGTGAAGGAGCCGTCAGCTCTCATCCAGCGCTTCATAATGAAGAAGGTCACGCCGTCTTCGGCTTGAAGTTTATAACTTTTCGCTCTGGTTTCGATAATGTTAAATGTCATGTTATGTCTCCTTTATGTGTTATGTGTCTCTTGAACTGCCCTAAGTATATAGCATCATAATACCCCTGTCAACACCTTTTTTTTAAAAAACTGCATAAAATGTGCTTTTTTGCGTAAAAAACTGCTTTTAATTGGATTTATTGGAAAATATATGATATTATGCTCTTTTAATTGTATATATATATGGAGAAAAAAAATGCAAAATAAAGCGAATCATCTAAAAAACCGAATCGGTATTGCAGGAATCGGAGGTATGTTATCATTAATAGCTGCATGTGGGGGCGCTAGCTCACCACCGTCGTTAACTTCAAGATCATTGCCACCAGATCCGGTTAATTTATTGCCCGATCACGATTTTTACATATCAGAATTCCACATGAATAAACGCAATTCCGAATCCGAATTGCGAATCACTTTTAACTCATATGATGGTTATTATCACAAAGATGTTAGTGCAACGCTTGGAGAATACACTGGGACTGGGGGAGACTTGATCGAAGAATCCGACTTTAAAGGAGCGCAGTTTTTTTTATCGGATTACGGAATAGCGCTTGACGAGATTAATCCTGGGGTTTACAACATTGCAGTTTACAGCGATTTATTTGAGCCAAGCGGGGCGATCTATGTACTGTGGGATGTATCAAAAACCTCAGGAAGAGTAGGCTTCACGCCTAGTTTAATTACAGCTTCTAGCAACTACGGATTCGGCAAGCCAGGCCACTATGATTTGATGAATCCGCATTTTATTGAAGTGAACGGTGACGAACCAGCGATTGGAGTGTTTAATCAATCCGAGTTGTTGTATATAAAGCATGGCGAATCGTATGATTCAAAATCAAATGTCGGAGCTGTGGTGTTGATCTGGGATATGACTCCAGACTGGTATAACTTTAAACAAGACAACCACCTTACTGTCTACGGCGAAGAGCAGAACGATAGACTTGGCAGTAATGGTGCAGGCATTTATTCTTTATTCAACAGCGACAGTAAAGACATGATCATTGGTTCCCAGTTCGCCGAAGATGGCAAGGGTGCAATTTATATTGTCTGGGACATTGACCGTTATGCGCCTGATAATTACAACATAAACTTAGCCGCAAGTCATACTAATAACGACTTCGCAACTCACGGATTCGCTACCTTTATCGGCGTCGATCAAGGTCGCAACAAGTTGATTGATGAATTCGGCGAGATGCACATAGTTCATGCTGATGATGATAGCGATTCAGACTTATTGGTTAAGGGCAATTATGAGAATCAACATGGCGTATTCTCATTTACAACTTACTTTTTTTGGGATGTCAAGCAGCACAAAAACAGCGCGGATAATATTTACACCAACAATCTAGATATTGATGTCTTTTCAAAAATACGGATCAGCCTACAGACTCAACGAGATGCTCTGGATGCGTACAAGGCGATCAATGTATTACTCGATAAAGATAATGGCCTTGTTGACTTTAATGGCGATAATATAAAAGACTTCGCGTTCTCGGACGAAGATGACGGAATGAGACTCGACAATAAAACCTATGTCTTATTTGGCACTGCCAATAATAATGGGGGCTTTGAAACAGACTATGACTTTAGAGGTGGCACGTGGATCGATAGAGGCGGTTACTCAGATGCGCGAGGTTCGCAAGTCATAGAGAATAGGGCGGTCGCTCGAATCTTTAATGAGTCGTTTGAAAGCGCTGAAGATCTGTTATATGGCTGGGGTTGATTAGCAACGGCGCGCACATCAATTAAGTTGTACGCGCCGCGAGGTTGTCGCAAGGGGGAGTGCTATGTAAATTATAGCACTCATAATTTTAAAAATCAAGGCCTGTAATTAAAGATCAGGCAGTCTTCTCTATTTCGCATATTATTTGAGTTGATTTTTTTTATGTAAAAATCAGAAAATACCTTCTGAATTTTTGGTGTCATATGATTCGACAAAATAAAATAGGAGCCAGAATTGTCAATTTTTTTGCAAAAAAATAAAAGCCTTTCAAGAAAATCTGTCTCGCCGTGAATATAATCAGATCGTGATTCTTCGTATGGAGGATCTAAATAATATAGATCTGGCAGTTGTGTGCTGTTAATTCTACGTACATTTAATTTTTCAAAATCAGCAATCAACAAATCAACACCAACAAGCGCTAATGCGCAGTTTTTGAGCAGATTCGGCACGCAACCTTTATACAGCCCACATTTATTATATGCTAGTATATTGCCATTTTTTTGAATCTTCATACGAGAATAAATCGCTGTATTGACTATGTAAATAAAGTCTGCGGCGTCACGTGCAGAATCTAAAAACATCCAGCCTCCATTTTGAATTCTGCTATTGATATTTTTTAAAATGCTGGCATAAAATTCAGGAGAATCATGTTTTATGTGATCATTCAAATGTTGCTCAACAATATCAGGCTTAGATCTAACAGCTTTGTACGTGCGAATTAAGTATGGATTTAAGTCTGATAATACAGCTGACTTTGGCTTCAGCTCAAAAAACACGGCTGCAGATCCCACAAATGGCTCGTGATAAGTATTCCAATTCTTCGGCATAAAGCTAACGATCATAGGCGCTAACTTCTTTTTATTTCCCATCCACTTCAAAAATGACATGCTCTTCGGCTGCATGTACTCAGAATTAATGTCAAGAGTTGCTTGAAGCATGATTTAGGCTGAATCTAAAACGCAATATCATCTTCGGGCTGCTCGACAGTTTTTTTGACTTCTGCTTTAAAAAACTGATCAGCTCCAGTGATGCCGTTAAAGTAGATGTTGGTGTACTCGCCTTTGGTTTTTTTAACAACATCCAAACGCAAACCAACAAGCGAAGTAGAGCGGCTGCGGACATCCTTTAAGCTGATCGTATCAGCATCGATTCCGCATATGGTCAGATCAGATTTGAAAATATTTTTTGCAACATCTCTAGCTAGCCAGACCATCTTGTCAAGGACATGTCCATATTGATCGCCAGTAATGATTTTTAATCGCCAAACAAAAAACGGTGCGCCGTCAAGTTGACGCTCTTTATATTCTAAATCAACTATCTCAACTCCGTATTCTCCGTCTGGAATATTTGTTTTTACAAAACCAGCGCTCTGCGCGGAAGCGTTCTTAAAATCTTCTTCGTATTGATCTAATGCATCTGCCATATTTAACTCTCCATTTTTTTCAGTTCATCTATCGCAATTTTAAACGCTGATTTAAACTTAGCATGATTCAAATCAATCGTCTCTGGTAGCGTACGGATTCGCCCGCCCGCCTTATAGTATTTATTCGGTGCGGTCTTGATAACACGCCTTGCAACTGCTCGCCCGTTGACCGTTTCTTCATTTGTTGTAGCATAAAAAATCAAGTCCGTAAGTGCCGTTACAATATTATACGCTTGCGACTGTAACGATGGTACCGCTGTTTCGAATTCAACATCCTTTGCGACTTCTTCAAAAGTTTTAAGCTTGGCATGCGAAGTCATAATAACGCCGTAACGAGAGTCGATTAATGGTATTAGTAGCGATTCAAACAGCGCCTTGACCTGGAGATATCCCTTGCCGAACGCGAGCACGCCGTCATTGAGTCCAGTGGCATGGTTTTTGCGCAACACCTCATCAACGCAAAAATCGTACATTTTATCAACGGTGTCAATAGCGACCGTTTTAAATTCGGCGGGTAAATCGCCTCTAACAATCCCATCAACGGCCTGCTTTAGAGTCATAAAGTTGCGCATCTCCGTGGCGTGCACATTAAGCGCGCTCAAGCCGCCTTCAAAAGACAAAAAGTAAACGCCGTCTGCTCGCGCGCACCATGTGGACTTTCCAATCTTTGTGTCGCCATAAATCAAAATCGTATAGTCGCTGATTCTGTCTTTTATACCGGTTTTTGTTTTTGAAAATATCAGCCTATTATTAAGCGGCGGTGAGGTTGATATGTTGTGTGATGTAGTCTGAGTTGACGCCGCTATAATCTCATCGCTTGTTGTTGAATTATTCATTTTTCAATTCTCCATGTGGTTTTAGTTTAACATAATCAGCCGCAATCACGGCAGGATTATCGTTGGATTGACAGATCCTAAAGTATCTGCATTTTCCAAATTGGGTGCAAAAATTCGTGTTTCGATAAAAGCGATCGCTTACTATAGCACTCAATATCTCATCCTGCATCATCTCTAAATCACGCGCTGCCGCCTGCTTTTCGGAATCTTTTATCAAAAATTTAATGCGCTCAAACATTTCGCCGCCCTGAAACTTGGCGGATAATCTTGCCGAGAACTCCTCGTCCGATTCAGCCACCTTTTGCTTTGCAGTAGTCTTGCCAGTTTTTGAGCGAGCGAGTAGAGCTGCTCGCCGTGTTGCAAACTCCTCGTCCGATTCAGCACGGCGCTGTTTTAGAAGCGTTTTTTTAAGTACATTATAAATTACACCCTTAATGGGCAAGCCCGTACTGATTTCTAGATTCAGCAAGTAGCTTATAACTTGCGAATCCATCCACAATTTATCAAAGTAATTGGCGTCGGTAGCCGCCGCTGTTTTATGCTCGAGAATATAATTGTCGCCATCTCCATCACGCACTAGGCCGTCAACCTTGCCTGCGAATATTGCGGCGCCATTGTTGTTTGCGAATGATTTTTCTATATGCAAAATCTCAAAATCTTCATTGGGGTATTTCAAAAAATATGCGCGCATCAACTCGATACACTTCAGACGACTCTCGTTCGCGTTGTCGGCTGTGTTGTTTTTATAAGCGTCATTTATAAAATCAAAAACAGCATCGCTTAAGCCGTCCGTATACCACATCTCTAAGCACTTATGAATCATCGAGCCAAAGTGTAGAGCGCTATCGACCTCAATAGGCACGAACTCATCAATATAGCGCAGTCGATAAGCGCGACGGCAGTTCTTAAACAACTGCATCGCCGTGTGGGTGAGGGTGTTGGTTGAATTCATTCAGCTTGAGCTAATAAGGGATGTAATCCGTTAAGGTGTTTTTGCAAACGAGTCGCTATCAGGTCGCTGAACCTCTGGCGATGCTCTGGTTTACTGTTTAGCCAGCCCAACAGCAACGCATCATAGTCGCGTTCGTCGTCGTCAGGCGCATTACTGATTGGTGACACATGATTAGTGACCATACTCTTTAGGCCCAAGATGTTAAGTTTACTTTCCGGCGTATTTTCGACTAATACGCCGTCTTTTAGAAAAAACTGCGAGCCGTCCACATCAGCGATAAGTACGATGTTGATTATGCGTTTTAATAAATCGATGTGTCCGCATACATCCCAGCCCTCGGCATCATTATACGACTGTCTGTCGGCGGTTGATATTAATGGCTTCTTGTTGTTTTTTATCATTTTATCCTCATGTAAAAAAAAATAGGAGCGGGTGGGTTGAAGCCCCGCTCCGTTGTTTTATTTTGCAGCAGCAACCACATCAAGGTGCGCATGGAGGCGTGTTGCTAGTAACTCCTGAATTCTACAACGCCCCTTTACGCCAGCCATTAACCAACTGACTACTAAGCCGTGACTGTCATCTTTATCGTCGACATCTTGTAAAGCATCGCGAGTGGCGCCAATCTCTCTGTTGAGTAACTCGCGCAACTCATCAACATCTTTAGTGGTCGCCTTAAGCACTGACGTGACCCTATACGACATCATATCAACATGTGCGCATATGTCCCATCCAGCATCGCGATTATATTTAGCGCGATCTGCCCTTGGCACGATACTCGTGGTAGTGTCTTCATAGT
Source organism: Axiothella rubrocincta (assembly GCA_032356625.1). Classification (NCBI taxonomy): domain Eukaryota; kingdom Metazoa; phylum Annelida; class Polychaeta; family Maldanidae; genus Axiothella; species Axiothella rubrocincta. The sequence goes on from JAULKN010000005.1 coordinate 12,552, forward strand.
CATAGTTATAGTTATACATATTTAAACCATCTATCTATGTTGTTAATAATATAGCACTATAACACCCGTATTAGGCGTTGTCAACATAATTTGTTAAAAAAAAGCACGTTTAACGTACTTTTTTTTAAAATAAATGTTGACAAAGGCATTATAGGCTGTTATTGTGGCAATATGAAACACATTAAACAGCCGACGTTGGCTCAATTTTTGCCAAAAGATGGCGAAATAATCCGTCTTGATAGCATTCGTGCTATTATACGATTCACTGCAGCTCATTATGGCATCGAAGACTTAAACAAGATCACTGACCGGATGTGGTGCGCTGAGACCAACATGACAATTCCCTATGGCGATGATCAACGAATGGCGCGTAGCCTGGCCATGTATATATCAAGGATCTACACGGATAAGTCGTATGAATCAATCAGTCGAGTATTTAACATCGAACGTAGTTCCGTTTTAAATCACTTCAGAAAAATTGTTTTGCTGCTAGAATCGCCAGAAAATGGCAAAAGTATGGCAAAAACCATCAAAACCATCGTTGAGTTGTGTTATGCAAGCAAGAAGCGCTCATTGGTGATGATGACTTTATAGTTTTTACAGGTTATTTCTCCATGACAAAAAACACTCAATCTGCGAAATATACTGCCTCAAAGATCAAGTCATTACGTGAGGAATGTGACTGGAGCCAATCACGGCTCGCTAAAGAATCCGGTGTAACGGCATCGGCCATTAGCATGATAGAAAATGGGCAGCGAGCAGCTTCATTAATTGTTATTAGAAAAATTAGTGAGGCATTAAAGGTATCTGTCTCTCAATTGATAGGAGAATCAACTCAAGAAGAGTCAAGTCAGCATGCCCAAGCCTTTTTTCGTCAATTTGGTGACCTGAAAGATTTAAACGAAAAAGACCAAAAAATCATCTTAGATTTGGCGAAAAGCCTTAAGGAAAGAGGCGATGAGCAAAGCAACGATTGAGGCCGAGCGTCTTCTTGAAGATTTGGGCTTAAACCATTTAATAGGTTGACAATAAGGCTTCTTAAGCGTATAATTATTCAAAGTCGTTTCTTTTTAAGGGTTACGGCATACTCAAAAAGCCTTGTATAGTTATTCAACATATAGCTAGTATACAAGGTTTTATGGTAATGTCTTCTACTCTTTAAACTTGTATTAAACGCATAATGTATCAAACTTGCCTCGCACCTCCTCGGGGCTTTTTTTTGCTCAAAATTGTTTGACTGTTCACCTTTAGACGCTCTAAAGCGTTTGGTATTATCATTTATTAACAGACAGCCTTGCTTTAAGTGGTTTAATGGCCCATGCCTAAGCCTATGATTCAACCGCATAATGTATCAAATGGCCCACCTATTAGCTAAAATGGCCCACCAATGAATATTAACCATATGCTCTGTAACCTTTATTCTATATATATTATATAAGATATGGCCCAGTAGTCCAGTGTGTCCTGTGTATATAAAAACTATATGGAGTCGGTTATTTAACATAACACGGCATATGGTGTGTTCAGAAATAAGTTTGAAGAGGGGGGTGGGCCACTGGGCCACTCGGGATTTTGCCCTGAAACCCTTGTTTTATATATGTTTCAGAAGAAAAAGAGGTGGACCAAGGGTGGGCCACAATTTAACATAACATATTTAAATGTGTCAGTTATTTTTTTAAAGCGATATTTGGCATTATTCTTGCTTACAAAAAGATTACATTCTTTTACGTTTACGTCTACGTTGATTTTTTTATTGCAACATGCTAAACTATGAACGAATCACATATAGAGGCCATATGCTCATCACCTTTGAAGGTATCGATGGGGTTGGCAAGACTTCCTTGATGGAAGGCGTCTACGATATACTGATAGACGAGGGGTATATTGCCATTAAAACAAGAGAGCCTGGGGGCAGTGATAGAGCTGAACGCTGGAGAGAGCGATTCATTAATACAGCCACACTTGAGCCCCGCAGTACACGCATGCTACTTGAGTTTTTGTTATTATCTAGGAAGTACAACATCATAGACACCATGCATCCAGCATTCATGTCCAATAGAATTATTCTATCAAATAGATATCGCCTAAGTATGTATGTCTATCAGTGTCGCATGGGTAATTTGCTTAAATCATTCGCAACAGAAAGAGAGTTGCTGGTATTAAAGTATAAACCGCCGCGACCTCTGCTGACATTCTTGTTAACATTCAACGGCATGGATGATCTGCGCATCATCAAGGGACGTTCATTTCAACCAAGCGGCATAGCGAACTATGCAGACAGCAGTGACATGAACCAGGGCAATCGGATCAATAACATTTTTATTGATGAAGCAAAAAAATATTCCTCTAGAGTAATAATCGTCAACGCACTGCACAACATTAAGGTTAATGTGCAGCGAGTAGCTGATGTTATCATATCCACCTATAATAAGGTAGATATACGCTCGCTTTAGATTAGTTTTTAATTTTTTAATTTAGTTTTGGTTTATAACTCATTGATTCAACTATATATAATCAAGGTACTACTGGAGGGCAGGCTACGCGGTTGATAACCAGTGCCCCCGATATAGAGGTGTTTTTTTTTTCGCCCAATCTGAATCATTGACTATACTCCCTCCAGACCTTATAATGGGTGGCACTTATGGCTAACAATGGCATCTCGGTTTTTGATAATTTAGAAGAGGACGAACTAAAACGTTTGAAGTTATTGAATGAAGTTCAATTGCAGAATTGGAAATTAGGGGAGGCCGAGAAAACTCTTGTACATATTGACGTCCTGAATCAGACTCTAGTGTCCATGTACAGTGTTTTCAAACAGGCAACTGATGAGATGGCAGAGACCTTATCGCAATCTGAATTTATAAAAGTTGAGCACAGGAATGATGTGTATAATTTGGTTATGGAAAAATACAACAACGCGCTTGATATGATGGCGAACCATAACAAGCCAATTGCTAGAGTTAATGGCTCTTCGCAGAAAGCAGGCAGCAGAAAGTCGGCGCGCGGCAAGGTTGAAGGAATGAAGAAGTTGCTACGATGAATCACATGGAGGAGCTCAAGCAACTAGCAGAGCAACGAACTCGCGAAACCTCAGTCCCTCTTGCTGATGAGCGTGTAGCATTTTATGCTAGACAGTATTTGGCGAAAAAAGATGATTTGGTTTTGTCGAAGTGGGCAAATAAACATCGCATTTTAAACGCCAATCAATCAAGCTTGACAGGCAGGTGGCGAACCGAGCTAGTGCCACCACTAGCGATGCCGATGGATGCGTACGATGATAAACGATTCTCAGAGATTGGTTTTATGTCATGTATCCAGATTGGAAAAACAGAGCTCTTGCTAAATGCAATCCTAAAGGAGGTGTGCGAGCGCCCGGGTGGCCGGGCGCTTTACATTGCGCCCAGTCGTAATATTGCCAATGAGTTTGGAGGAGGTAAATTACGCTCGGCAATTCAAGACTGTGCTAAGGCCAAAGCGCTTATCACAGATGATGGAGTGGTTATGTACAGGGGGCAGTCAAAAAAAGTATCTGATAGCATCGGCACTAAACACTTTATCAATGGCTCATCGATTGTTACAGTTTCAGCTCAAGAAATCGGCGGCACGGATATGCGGTCGGCTTCGCTCTTGTTGCTGGATGAGGTTGATCTTTTCAAAAGTCGCGCGGTGATTCAGAAAGCGCAGGACAGGTTAACCGCCTTCAAGCGGCGCGGTGCAAAGACAATTATTGCATGCTCGCCAACGGAAAAGGGGAAGTCAATAATTTACGACTATTACAATTCGGCCGGCGAGCAGTGGGAGTACCATCATAAATGTTTGGACTGTAACGAATTGCACTTGCCAGAATGGTCGAATGTCATTTACGATAAGGATAGCAACGGCGCGGCTATTGCAGAATCAGCCCGCTACACTTGCCCGAGGTGCGGCACTGTCTGCTTGACAGATCTACAAAGAATGGAGCAAGTTCAGCACGGAAGGTATGTATTGAAGGCCGAAGGTCGTTATAAGCAACGCATCGCTTTTAATGTTGGACAACTATCATCACCATTTGTAACTTTGAAAGACATGGTGAATGGTTGGCAGCAAGCTCAAGATGATTTAAAACTAAACGGCGACACAGATACCCTAAACGCTTTTACCAATCGCCGCCTCGGGAAGGTATATGATATTGGAAAAAATAACTTCTTAGAAATAAACACAGCCCACTATGTCAACTATAACCCGCTAGAATCGCATCCCAAGATTGACTACCAAACATTGTGCGTAGACGTTCAGGGTGATCGTTTAGAATGGGAGCGTGCGGGTTGGAATTTGGAAACACGCCAACGCTTCGGAATTGAACGTGGCAACTTTATCGGGAACCCTACCATAGAAGGCTCGGGCGAATTTCCTAAAGTTTGGTATAATCTTGCAAAATATATGGTTAAAAAGGTTGGCGGGCAAGTGCCGTTGATGGTGGGCATTGATCGCGGGTACTTAGCGACGACAGTTTTAACTTTTGTGAGCTATTTTTCAAAATCATCAATAATTTACACAATCCAAGGAGTTGGGACACCTTCAAGAACTGGGCACTTTATCAACGTAAATAAGTTACAGACTCCAATGATCGGCGGTGTCATGGGGCATCAGCTCCAGGTTTATACGAATGAGATTAAAGATTTTATAAAGTCACAAATAAGCATTGAAGGTGAATCGATGAGTCAGTGGCTTTATCCCAAACAGATGTATATCAAGGAGTTAAATGCCCAGACTGACTTTGGGTATAATCGACGATATCAAGATGAGATGGGCGCGGAGTTTAGACAGCAAGCTCGCACGACAGTCAGTAATCCCTCGCCGCGATGGGTCTGGGCAAAACGCGTATCATCTCGTCCAAACGAGTCGCTTGATCTAGGCGTATATAGTGTGGCGTTATCTTATAAGAATCATCAGTCGCCTATGAAGGGTTACGATAAGCGTGATATGGACGCTACCAAAAAACGTATATCTAAAGAACTAGAAGTCTGCGAGGCGGCGCGGAAAGAAACAGTGGGTTTACTTGCAAAGATGATGAAGTAATGTTATCATATTTTTAATGGCAAGCGATATTTTAAAATTCACCAAAAAGCAACTAAAGGATATGTTGCCTATTGAGCGCGATTTACTCAACACTTTCGCGTTACAATACTATAGACATTCTAAAGATAGGGGTGTTAGCATTAAATCCGTAAGAACGAACTCGCCTTATAAACCAATCATGCGGCATATGTGGACTGAAGACTATCCTAAAGTCATTGCATCTTTACAGGTTGTAGCTGATTTGGCGGCAAAAAGTGGTGATGCTTTTGCGACTTATTTTTTTTTAAATATAGCTGATATTTTTGGAATTTTATACAAGGCACAATTGCAAGAAAACTATCAAAAAAATGACAGTAAAAGTTAACATAACATCCGGCAAAGGTGCATCGTCAATATTAGGTGGCGAGGGCACGAAGAGAATCCGTTCTCAATTATCAAAGTTGAGGAAAGATATTGATAAGAATCAACGTCGTGAGTTTGTTAAATTTTTCCGTGCCAAAAAAAATGAAGGCGCGAAAATGTTGGAAAATACGATGAATATTAAAAGTAGTGATTCTAGGAAAAAGTTTACTTCTTTACGGCTCAATCTTAGATCGCCTACTAGAAGTGGTTTAGTTATTTACGACAGATTTATACACCACCTATCAATAAAGGGAGCGCGATTTATCAAGGGCAAAAGCCTGTCGTTTCAGGCAGGCGGCAAAAAATATGTTTATAAAACTCCAAGCGCTCCCTTTAAGATTGAGAGCATTTCAAGTAATTCAGTTTTTGCACGCAAAACTAAAGCGCGATTGCCATTGACAAAAGCGGGTATACCTGCTGGCTGGTCTGCTGAAGGTGGTAGTGCACATGGGGCGTTTTTGACTTATGAAAACAAGTTTCATCGAGACGCCGCAATTGCAATAAACAGAATCATCACTAGGACATAGCGGCATGCAGCTTTCAAAAAATTACAAATTAAGTGACGCGGTTCGCAGTCAATATGCGGCGCGCAATGGAATTGACAACCATCCAAGGGATGGTGTCATTATTCAGAATCTTCAAAGGGTTTGCAATGAGATTTTGGAAGTTATTCTTGATAATTCTCAAATAATAACTAGTGCCCGCCAATTATTCATCGGTTCATTTTATAGATGCCCAGCCCTAAATAGGGGCATTGGAGGTTCGTCAAGATCGTATCACATGAAAGGTCTAGCAGTTGATATTGAGGTAGCGCGATTTGATAATAAAGATTTATGGAATTTTATAAGAGCTATGGGCAGCATAAAATATGATCAACTTATTTTAGAATTTTACAAAAACGGACAGCCAGCGTCAGGCTGGATTCATTTAGGGATAGCGAAGCGCGGGGCGACGCCTCGCGGTCAAGTTTTCACAATACCAAGACAATTAAAAAACAGAGGATAAATATGTTTTCATTTTTAAATACCGCCGCAACCTTTATCAATAAATATATGATATGGATCATGCTAGGCGTTTTAGTAACAATGACCGCAACCATTTTTGGTTTAGGTTTAGCAGTTGATTTTTATAAACATAAGGCAAAAATTTTAGAAAACAGCAATGAATTGTGCTTCGAAAGTTCAGAGCTAAGCATTAAGGAGTCTAAAGAATCTGCCGAGTTTAAAATAGTAAGGACCATTTTTATGGAGCAAGTAAAAAATGATAAAGATGTTGACTTTGATGTTATCAATGACCATCTTAACGGCGTGCGTGCATCCTTGCGCTCCGCCAAAGTCGGTGACTAAATCACTTATTTATATATCTGATTTACCAAATCCAGGCATAATTGACATTATAAAAGATTCCAGATGTGATGGGGCAAGTGGTCAAGGAGGTTTGTGTGTTGCATTTTCTGATATCAATAACATCGCAATCGCTGAATCATATTATTTGACTAAGATTGGGCAATTCAAAAAGCGCGAAGAATATTATAGCGATCTTTTTGAATTATGGTATAATAAATGCACAAATTAAAAGTTTTGATAAAAAACCTACGGCCTGAATGTTTATAGAATATACTATTGAAGAATTGGAGGCGATGAAGGTCGCCTATAAGGCGATCATTACTGGCGGTCAGGTTTCCGAAGCGCAAGGTAGCACGATGGCAGTTTCATATTTCAAAATGGATTTAAACGATTTAAAAGCCGCTATTCATGACGCCATCAAGCAGGTTGGTACGGACGAGGAGAAGGAGCAGCTTTTGAGATTCAAACATCGTGCGTTTTCTTTTTCAGTGAGGAATAATAATGGCCTTAGTTGACGGTGGACAGTTAATGAATCTATCGCCTCTGTTGTATCACCATGGGGACTTGCAACAAGCGCAACTATTTTTGCGCGACAATAAAATTCATGAAGCGATACAATTGTTGGGCAATAATCACGTTGCGAAGACGATAACAGACGCCGTTGTAACGAGCGTTTTAGGTTCAGGATTTTCAGTCGACAGCATAGCCGACATAAAACGGCTTAATAAAATGGTGTCGACTGGATTCGATAAAGATTGGTTTTCTGATTTTAGCGAGGAAGTAAAATTCCACATCACAGAGTGGGGCGATCCTGCACATTCGGATTCCACTTGGGGCAAGCACTCTAGCTTCTATAACATGGTCCGCGATATGCTCTTCAATAGCCTCAACATTGGCGATGCGTTTGGCATTATCCGTCGCCGCAATGATGGGCGTTATAAGACGTGCGTTGAGGTTGTTCGCCCCAACAATGTGCGTGGCAATTATGATTTGAAAGACAACCTGACAATTAAAGGCGGTAAAGTTTTTGCATCTCAAACTAACGCGCCTATTGGCTTCAACGTTGTTGGTGAAGATGGGCGCGAGTTTCGGATTTTATTTAGAAACAGAGATATTACAGGCTTGAATGTTGGGTTAGAGTTGACGGACAATACACTGGGCAGCTATCAGATTCGTGGACTGCCGATATATGCGACAGTGCTTGAGCCACTGGCGCAGTTGCAGTCGTACATCACCGCGACTGGCGATGCTGCGGTTCTGAATTCAAAGCTAGTTGCTGCCATAACAACTGGCGTCGTTGATAGGGGCGAGCTTGCTGGTAATCTTTCGAGCGAGCAATATACAACTGATGAGGAGATGCTAGATTTGGCGAAGCGCCAGAATTTAAAAATTGGAGGCGCTACTATTGCGCATTTGGCGCCTACTCAGACTTTGCAGAAGGTGGACACTGAGCGTCCAGATGGCGCAAACTTTAAAAGTTATATCTCCTCATGCCTTCGCAGCATATCAGCTGCGGTCGGCATAAGTTATGAGCAACTTTCCAACGACTATAGCAGCGCGAACTTTTCTTCAACCAAGGCATCAAGACTTGACCGCGCGCAGACTTTGAAGCGCCGCCGCAATGCGCTAACCAACAGCGTAATTCAGCCGACAATCAATGCGTTAATGCATGAGCTGTTAAACACCAACAAGTTGCCATTACCAGCAGGCGTTGATGTCATGGATCTTTGGAATAATCACCGAACCTCAATATCGAAGATGAGTGTAACGTATCCAACGGAAGGCTGGGTTGATCCAGTTAAGGAGGCCCAAGCTGCAGAATTACGTTTACGAATGGGCATCACTTCCAAACAAGATGAAGCGGCTGGTTATGGTTACAACTATCGAGAGGTTACCGAACGGCGTGCCAATGAACGAATTTTCGAAAAAGAAATCGCTGAGCAGTCAGGAGTTCTTGACTTAATTGAAGAAGATACCAGGAGCACAGGGAGTGTGGATGATAATAACAACTTAGATTCTGACAACAAAGAGGATTAAATATGGCTCAATATTTATTTTCAATCACAGGAAAAAAAGGCGGCGGCGGTTCTAGTGGCAATAGTTATGGTGATTTATTAAATACATCATTAGCACTCAACAACAATGAGGTTCCACTAATTTTTTTAATGGGGCAATCCAATGCAGACGGGCGAGCTAGTCTTGCTGGGATTCCTGATGCGAACGTTGATTTTGGTGAATCGGCTCAAATCTGGAATCGACCGCTAACCCGTAACTCGACTAGCGTTGACACGAATCGCGGTATAGATCGCACTGGCGAATGGAAAAAGTTTATTGTTGGTGATATGTTGGTAGGGAGTGACACGTCTGGGGCTAGTACAACTGACTTTGGCGTCGAAGTACCGATTGCGATGCGTTGGCGTGACCAGTTCTTTGATTCTACTAATAAACCGCTGCATATTATTAAGTGCGCAATCGGAGATAGTCCGCTTGCTCTTGGCGGCGGCATTGACAATGACTGGTCGAATAGCAGGTCATCTATTCGCAACTTAGCAATAAATTATTTTGCAATTCCAGCAATCCGAAACCTGCTTGCGCGCGGCTTGACGCCAGTGTGTTTGGGGTTTATATGGATTCAAGGTGAGAGCGACGCCCAAGACACTGCTGCCGCTGCAGCGTATGCTACGAATTTACGGGCTTTTATTGAAGATATGAGGATAAAATTGGGGTTTGGCGACATAAAATTTATCATTCCGCAACTTTCAAATTTTGAAAATACAACCAATTGGCAGGCGATAAAAGATGCGCAAGCGGCGGTTGTAAGTGCTACTGACAACTCAGAGTTGATTCAGACAGATGGTAGCGATGGTCTAAATAGAATAGGCAACTATGCAACTGATGGGATCCATTTTTCCGCAGACGGAATCATGGATCTGGGAGACAGAATCTTCAATCATTTAGAATTTGCAGGAAAAAAATACACTGCCAGCAATTACCGAGTCGCAATCAATATGCCCGCCGATTTGGAATTTAATAAGGCTAAATACACTGACAGCAATGCGTGGGGTCATTTTGCGCCGGCGTTTAAGACGCCGATTGGCGGTAACGCAACAAAAGTCTTGACTCAGGTCAGAAGCTTTTCAGAAACCTCCCGCCCTGCGCGAAATAGTTTGCCACATCCACAATTACTATTTAACGATTTATTGGATAATAGTGACAATGTTGAGATTGTGTTTCGCGGAATTTTTAACGGTGGCGATATTTGTAGAATTTTTTTCATGTGTAGATCAAAATTTGATCCAAACGGAATCGAATTAAACTACGGGTTTGGAGCTGGATTTAGAGATAATGGCTCAAAGGTATCTATATTGAGTTTAACTGGAGGATCTGCACTGGCTCGGGCGACCGGCCATCCGGGCAGTAATAACTTTTGGTGGTACCGAATAATAATCGAAGATAATATACAGCATATTGATTCTAGCGCCGATGGCGAAAATTGGAATCGTGAGCTTAGTGGAAGTCATCCGTCGCCATCAGGCGATTACTCTTTAGTCTTACTAAGCGCATTTACCAAGGACAGAGGCACTGGAATCGCTACTGCCAACTTTGGAATCTCACATATCTATATAAGAGCATACGATTAATGGCGTTTATTTTAGGCGAGAATCAAGTTAGATTGTTGGTTGCAATCCAGCCCCAAATAAGCGCGCCAGACTTAGTTGTTGACCCAAACGATCCCGCCGATAAGTTGCATGTGCCGTTTATTAAGATATGGGACGCGACAGCTATGGCGTGGGTTGATTACACAGATACGGCTAATGATGTAGTATTATTTAACATGCTGCTCCATCAATGGGCAACCAACGCGGCGAGCGATGATAGCGCGGGATTCCATTATGGCACACTGCACTACCTTCCGGCATTGGTTCCAACAGGCACAACTCTAACCGACTACCTAGCAGGCCCGGCGCTTACAACCCTACTCAACACAGCGAGCGCCGCGCTTGATGACGGCGTTGAAATGCTCTTAGAGAATGTTTCGATTTTCAAAGACCCTGCAATAAATTTTACGTATGATGATTTATTAAAAATCTCTTATAATGTTTATCGCAAAACTGAATTTGATTTTGTGCGAGTTGTAGCAGATTTTGACATTCCACAGCATTTTAAAACTCAATATCTTGAGTGGAATGCTTTCGAGCCGCCAGTTGACGTTAGCGGACTGCCTGACGTGGTTAACTTTTTTATCGACAATGGCGTAAATAAAGGCAGCGATATTACTCCGATCAATCATGACAGGTTTGTACGACCCAACAACACAGTTGACACCGTTGGACTCGGTCACTTTAACGAGCATTCCGGTGATGTTGCCGCATTTTATATAGCGCTTGGTAATAAAAATTTACGAGCCACTGGAGAAATCACAGCAAGCTTAGACACAGCACCACTAGCTACATGTAGTGTGTTTTATGCAGACTTACAACATTCACCAGATCATATCTTAACTGATGACGACGCAACTAAAGCCAAGTGGGAGCCGATTGTAAATAAGACTATGCCATACCCCGACTATGGATCTGCCAATAGTAGTGAATCTTATACGGGGGTTTATCATATTGAAAAGTTTATAGCTTCTCATTTTGAAAATACGAAGATATTTAAGTTCATGATTGAATCTGAGCTGTATGACTATATGGAAGTCATGCGTAATAGTTACAGCGAACTTTACAACCGAGCTCTCAACTCATTACAAGCAGTTGACATTACGCTGCCAATAGGATTAGCTGGCGCGTTCTGGTTTGGCGAACCGCTCACAAAACAAGAGCAATCAATCATTGAATCGATAATCGGGGTGCCGTTGATATTTTCGAATATCAAATACGAGAATAGTTTGGACGTGGCATATCAACGAAAGTTAGTAAGTTCGTTCACGCCATTTTTGAACAAAAAAACATTACAGCCTAATCCGTTTTTGGGCATAGCGCAGGTAAATGCGCTGGCGTTTAATAATGATGTTAGCATTGAGGGTGAGGGTATTTTTGGACATAGCGCAGCATCGAACAAAGTTGGTTGGTTCAATGAAGATGCGATAATAACTGCAATCAACGATATTCAGATTCTTGACACTAGGACGTTTGAGATTCAAAGCAGGTTTCCGAATCCAAATTCGGCAACGCAAATGGACTTACCCTTTGTATATGTAGCGCGTAGAGATTTACCATTTGAGTTTCCCGTTATTTTTATTGACTTTAGCTCAATATTTAATGACATACTAGTCGTTCAGTTTCCGATTTTGGAAAATCCACAATCAAATAATCAAACATTCTTAGACGCATCAACAGTGGATTCGTCATTAATAAATATTGAGTATTCATATGTTTTTGATTTGATAAAAGACGGCGCCACTGCGCGAATGGACTTATCGTATCGCACCAATTTCGGATCCAGCGTAAAAACGTTGCTACATTCGCAGGTGATTCCAATAGATATGGCTGGGGCGAATGCGGAGCATGATTTAATGTTTATATTGAGCAAGCGAGGTTATGCGCTTGAAAAATATACGTTTTTATCGTACTAAACACTTGACATAACACGGACACTATGTTATCATAAATTCATGCTTAGCATATGGGTCGAAGGTGAATTGGGGGATACAGAATATAAACAGATAATATCTGCTGCCGAATTTTGCGCACACACAAAAACGCCACTAACAATGCGAATCATGTCCCATGGAGGCGCTATTTACGGAATGTTTGCGGCCATTCACGCTCTGACTTCTTGTCGTGAAGCGAATGGAGGCGCTGGGTTGGTTGCAATCATTGAATCGCACGCATTTTCAGCAGCCGCCATTATATCGCAAACCGCTGATGTTGTCGTAGCGCGTCCGTATTCATTTATCGGAAGCATAGGAGTCATTCAAATTGCAACTGACAATACCGAGGCTTTTAAAAAGCAAGGAATCGATGTAGAATACTTTAAGTATCCTGCTGGCAAGGCGTTTGAGATTGGCAAGACTATTGCCGAGATTAAAAGTAGCGGCAAAATTGATGAGGAATTAAAAATCACATTTAATTTAATTACAGAATTCTTAAGCACCAGCAGAGGCATTGAGCCAGATGCGGTGCTTGACTTAGACGGAGGCATCATGCTGTGCGATGACGCTCAGAATATTGGCCTTGTAAATTATGTAACATAATGAGAGAAAAAAATGGTATCAATAGATAAATCAAAAATATTTTCAAGCAATAAAATAACAGAAATGCTTGGCAATATTCGCGGCAAAAATAATGATGACGCTCAAGCAGCGTCGCCAGATTTTAGTGCCACTTTGGATGAAAAAAATGAGCAGCTAAAGCAGGCGGCAGTCACTGCCAACGTCGCAACTTTATCGAATAAAGTTGACACTTTAACAGAGCAGGTTAAGGCTCTAGCTTCTAGTATCACGTCGCTTAGCGTTACAGAATCACAGCCTGATTCAGAAGCTGCGTCTACGGAAGCGCCTCTGTCTGATGATGGTGAGCGTTATTTATCAATAATGAAGGCCGCCGAAGGTGGCAGCGTAGATGCTTTATTATTAAGTAAGATGATGGCTTCCAGCATGACAACAGCCGAGGCTGTGGATGTAGTTACGGAGCTTAAAGCAACTTTTAAGTCGCCGCAAAAAACTAAAGTTGTTACTGATATTTTTGATGAGAGTATGGCTTCACAATTCAAACAACCATTACCAGACGCTAATAACAGCACTTTAGCCTCTGAGATATTGGGCACTAAGCCTCGACAAGATAGAATTAAACCAATTCATATAAATGGACAATAAACAATGATAGTCAATAATACTTCATACGCGAATCCGTTCGACTTCATGGATTACGTATACACAGCCGGCACTTCCGATAGATCGTTAACTGAGATGGTTTTTAAAAAGCGAGTAACCACTTCGGCTGCCGAAATTAAACGCCAGAACTTGCCCCTTACTGGCGGCGAGGTTTTTGGAATGTATACAAGAATCGATGGCAGAGGTCGTACACTTTCAGATTTGCAACTAAACGACACTACAGTAAATGCTCACAGTGTATACTTGACAAGTAAACTTAACCCGCTTCTTTTTGCAACCAATGCCATTGGCGAAGGTGCTGCGGGTGGTGCTAGCAGAACTGCTGTTGAGCGCCAGATGATACATGAAGGCGCTGCTTATGTGCGTAACTTTAACGTCTGGCAAGATACAGTTAATTTACTGTTAATGGATTTATTAAAAGCAGGTAGCTGCGTTCGCGCTACAGACACTATTACAGGCAACAATGCTGGCGTCGCTTCGACTATGGCGTGGTCTGACTTTAATGCAGCAACCCAAGTAACTGCTTCATCGTGGACTGATGCCGCTTCCAATAATCCGAATGAATCTTTGCAAGTAGCGATTGACAGCCTAGCAGAGGCTGGTGGCCTTGGACAAATATGGATGGGCACGCGCGCATACACTCGTTGGGCTGCCAATGAAAACACTGCAAGCAACGCAATTGCTTTTGAGCGCGAACCTGATAAACGGCAGCTTCTAAAGCTGTCTTACAGTTTAGATAATAATTACAATAGGTTACACTTAGTTGGCATTATGCACGCCAATTCTGCGCCAATTTTTATTTATGACGCAAATGTGACACTAGGCACAACGGTTACCCCATTACTTGGCCCCGATGAAGTCTTATTAATTTCAAACGCCGAATTTACGTTGGCATCTCACCCAATCAGCATCGACCAAAATATGCTGCGCCAACAGTACGGCGCTAATTCATTCTCAAATGCTATTGCGAATGATGGCCTTGGTGGTGTTATTCCTAACGACGGATACATTCAATATATCGCTCATGATTACGGCGAGAATGATTTACGGATTCCCTCCGTCGTCTTACAATCGTCATTGTCAGCAATAGCATCGCGTCCGAATGCAACTGCTTTTATTGATACCGCTTAAAAGTTCGGTTAAAAATTCATTTAGAATCGCCAGGAGGCGAAAAGATGACAAAAAAAAATACAGAACCAACGATTAAAAAAATCAAGTTGAAAATTCATTACAATGGAAAAAACAGTAAAAAGTTTTATCCTTGTGGCGTCGAATTTGATAGAGATGAATTAAACGAAGATCAAATAGAATCACTAAGGAGGCGTGGATTGATTGATGGCGAATAAAACTTATAAAGTTACTGTAAATTGCCCGAATAAATTAGGAGTTATGTTGTATAAAGATTCTATTGTTAAGTTAGAAGATGACAATTTTACATATAGAATGTTGCAGAAAAAAATGATTTTACCTTATGAAAATAAATCTACAAAATCTGATCTGGCAGGCGATGAAAAAAAGTCTTGGCGAAAACGTGATTTTGAAAATAAATCCGCCACAGACGACTCCGCTGACGTATGAGGTAGTTATTCATGCGCGCCAAGAATATGTGTCCGAAGATCACACCAACACGAGCGATGTGCTGTTAGTTATGCAGGCTGATTTAAATATTTTTAATAGCGGCAATACTATTGAATATCGCGCCAAGGATTATATATTAGCAGGCACTGATGACATAGATGGTTCGTTTAGAGGCTACACACAGTGTTTTGTGCTTAAAGAGATGAATTAATGGAGATAATAAGCGTTGACACAATAGCTGAAGTGGCGCGTAAGGCGATTCAAGATTATTTAAATAATGCAGTCGCGAACCCAAGCATTCAGGTTGGCTCGATTCGGGATAAAGATGATAGTCCATTTATTGCTGTTGAGCACTTTAAAACAGAAACTGAACCCATCGACAGCTTTGATGAATCTATGTCTTTAGCTTGGAAGTTTAGAATATTTACATTTTTGATAGCAGCGCAATTAAGCGAAATTGACGCTGTTGCATATTGTACTGCTCTAAATACCAATATGCCGTACTTATTAACACAAGACAATAACGGGTTGATTTTTCTCTACCCAAAAGAACAAGAATTCGATAATCACAAAGCTGCTAGCAGCAGCTTGAGAATAATAGCCACGACCATGGAGGTCATGGCAAATAAATGTTAACAATAATTTTTAAAAAGAGGATTAAATATGGCAGATATTAAAACGAATCACACGCCGTACCAGTTTTGTGCAATAAAATTCTGGGACGCAAACGACATTTTGCAAGTGCCAATCATAACAATGCAGCGTATTGGTGAGCTTACGATCACTAATGAGACGTCAAGCGTTTCGAATAAAGGCGGCTGTGAGGCCGATGGGTATACTGTCGTTAATGGTAGCTACAGCGTCAGTATGACGCTGAAGGTGATGGACGGCAAACTTCAAAGCCATATTCAAGGTGGTGAATTCTCAACAATTGACGTTGAACTAAATCCAGTTGTAAAGTCTGGCAAGATTGGTTTGGGTTCTAGAAATAACTACCCGGCCATTGATGTCCAGGTTTCTGTTGCTAATAAAGCGCTTGTTGAAAACAACTTTTTTACATTAGTGGCCCAATCAGAAACAACATTAGATGTTAGATTAAACACACCCGTGAGCGATGACAGTTCTATAAACGTTCCAAGCAGCCAAGTTTATGCGACAGTTACCTTAACAGATTCAGTGACTTGGGTTGATATACCTAATACCGGGATTCAAGTAAAGCGCCCAACTGGATTCGGCGACTTTAACATTGGAGACATTTTTACGATTGATGCTTACAAGCAGGCTCCTAATCCAAACGCTTCTTTGATTGAAGAACTAAGCTACGGCGGTACGTCTGGAGCTGCGCCATTTAAACCTTTAGGATTCTCAGCATATAGTCAAGAGCTTCCTGATAATTCGTTCAGGGAATACAGAGTTTACAGCGCCACACTTGCTCAAGCCGCTGAGGCGCTTACGGAAGGTGCGTTTACAGCATATACGCTTGCTGGCAATGTGAATTCTCCACCAATTGGAGTCAATCATCCGATCGTGATCAAAAGTTATGGCGTACCGGCATTATAAATGTTGTCTTTGAGCGATTCAACCCTGATCAATGCTCAGAGAGTTTATAAGACTGTAAAGTTTGATATTTCTGGAGGAAAACGAAAACTCATAATCGGCCTTACACGACCACTATTGCGCTGTGTAAACGATTTTGATGAAGTGATAAAATTGACGGGGTTAGATGGTGCTAACACACCTATTGAAGCCGTTCAGAGTGGGCTATTCAGAATCGTCACATTATTCGATGACATAACTTTATCGATTTATAGTTTGCCGACGCAAAAAATTCGTGTTGAAAAATTGATTTTTGCTCAAAAAAAAATTCAATCCATTCTAGATATAAATCAACTAAATCATCTGGCCGAGGTCGTAATGATGATATGGAGTGACAAGGATCATTATCCAGAGCAGACTAAATCTAATGATAAAAACATTAAAACAATGGATCACGAATCTATTAGTGAAGATGATCCTATTTTGAAGATGGTTCGTGAAGCTACTAAGATTGCTAAAGTAGAAAACGAAAGATCCGATAAGGTTATGCGGGAGGTTAATATTCTAAAAATCTGCAGCATGTTGGGATGTAATCCGGCTGAACTAACTAATTATACAACCAAAGACATTAGGCGCATGCACGAGTTCGCAGAGCACGAACGAGTATTATCAATGGGCACGGTACAAGCAGATCCTAAGTATTTCGCATCACTACCGCTAGTCGACCAAACCAGGGTTGGCTAATGAATCAGCACCGTTTAAAAAAATATCGCAATCGCAAAATCAACAAAAAATCGAAAAATCAAACTTGCCAAGATTCTGCAATTGAAGGTTCCTTCGCAGACATTATAGCTCATACGAATCAACTAACGCGCGAGGCGGCTCTGAGAAAAAAGCTGAAACGCACGAATGGCAGATAGACGGACTCGCCACACATTCGCGCTGCGTGGCGATGATTCTCAGTTAACAAAAACTTTAAGGGGTGCTGAACGTAAATTTAGGCGCTTCGATAAACAAGTTACCACGCTTGGCAAGGCATCCCTCGCCGCATTTGCACCAATCGCCGCTGGCTTGGCGGCGTCTACAAGGTTGTTTGCAGATTATGAAGATAGTATTACGCGTGCGAATATTCTGCTTGGTAGCACTGCTGCTGAGCAACAAAAGGTAGCAGATACAGCACGTTATCTAGGAGCTACTACTCAGAAATCGGCGTCAGATGCTGCCGATGGATTCCAGTTCTTAGCGCTTGCTGGATTTAGTGCGACAAAAGCGATTGCTGCATTGCCAGGAATTTTGCAATTGTCAGTAATCGCAAACGAAGAACTTGGCCGTACCAGCGATGTTACCACCGATGCATTGACGGCGATGGGGCTAGAGGCTACTGACACTGGGCGCTTAGTTGATTTACTTACCAAAGCACAAGGCGTAGCCAACGCTAGCGCACTTCAATTCGGTGAATCATTTATTACAGCAGGTGCGGCCGTACAAAACATGGGTATTGAGGTTGAAGATGCGGCGACTTCAATCGCCATCTTCGCCAACGCTGGACTCAAGGGTGAATCTGCTGGGCTATTATTAAGCAGAGTACTCACATCTTTAACGGATAACGCCGAAGATATACGCGAAGTCACGAGCGAGCTCGGTAACTTTACAGTTGAGATCTTCAACAGCGCGGGTGGCGTTCGTGATATCAATGATATTTTTGCAGACTTTAGAAAATCAATATCGGGAGTTACAGACGAGCAGCGCATCAACATTATATCATCACTGGGCAGCAGCCGCGCGATTCGCGGGCTTAGCACAATTTTACAAACTAGCCAAAAAGATTTTGATGTTTTGAATGAAAGTTTAAAAAATAGCACCGGTGCCGCAAATGAATTCTCAGCAAGATTAGAGAGCACGCTATCAGCGCGCTTCAAAACTCTGCGTTCGTCGGTTGAAGAATTTGGGCTATCTTTAGCCGAAACTTTTCAAGAAGATTTAAAAGAGGCGGTCGATGGATTAACAGAATTTATTCGAAAAACTGCAAGCTTTGTAAGCATCAATAAAGATGCGGTCAAGGCCATAATTGCGAATGTTATTCAGATTGCTAAGTTTGTTGGGTTATTTTTTGCTGCGACAAAAGCCATCGGACTGACTATTACAGCCTTCAAAGTCTTCAAAGCGATATTCAACCCGCTAACGGCGGTTATTTTCGGCTTCGGCAAATTAATTTTTACATCACTAATCACGCCGATTTTTACCAGCAATACAGCGCTCGCTGCGTATGCAGTCGTGACTCGCACTGCGACTGCGGCAACTAAGTTATTTAACTTGGCTCTAAAAGCCAATCCTATTGGCGTTCTGGTAACAGCCGCTCTTGCTTTAATCGTTGTAATGTCACGGTTGGGGGGCGTTCTCAAAGCGTTCTCCGAGGGGCGTTATTTGGCAGCAGCAAAAGAAGCTAGCGCTGTGGCGAAGGAGTTTGGATCGAATATTTTAAATTCTTTCAAAGATTTTTTAGGGCTAAATCCAGTCGAAATCGAAACAGAATGGGGAGACCTTCCACCATTCCCAGACCCAAACGTTAAAGTTAAAGTAGATGTTGAAGTTGATGGGCTTGGAAAGGCCAATAATTCACTTGGGGATTTAGGCTCTGATGTTGTTGTTGCTAAAGCTAAAGATGAAGAAAAAGGGGAAACTAAGCTAAACATTAATCCCGCTAAAGAATATTATGGGGCTTTAAAAAAGTTAGACGAGGATTATTTTCGAGACAAAGAAAAAATAGCTGAAGAAGAAACCAGACTAACGTTAGACAAGCAGCAAGTGTTGATAGATCTTGAAGAGGCGTCAAGGCTTGAGGGCAATGAAGCAGCCATTGAAGCGCTGCAGGATAAGCTTGAAGCTTTAGAAGAAGTAGAGGTTGAGTTTGAAGAACGTAAACTTGAGCGTCAAGCTGCTGCTGGCGAGTTAGCAGAACTCGTCAATGAAG
Organism: Axiothella rubrocincta; assembly: GCA_032356625.1. NCBI lineage: Eukaryota > Metazoa > Annelida > Polychaeta > Maldanidae > Axiothella > Axiothella rubrocincta. The sequence goes on from JAULKN010000005.1 coordinate 32,278, forward strand.
ACTTAGCCGAACGGCAAGCTGATTATATTGAGGAGAAAGCCGTAACTGATCAAGAAGTTCAAGATGATCTGGACAAGTCGCAGGTAGATCGCGCTGTGGAGAATCAGCGCAAGATTTTCTTAGCCCAAAAAGTTGGAGGCCAGGCTTTGGCAAATTATCAGAAATTATTAATAAAGGACGAATTTAAAACCTCTGAAAAAGCACTGTCTGCACTAGCCTCGCTTGAGGGCAACTATTTTAAAGAAGTGGCGTTACTAGGAAAAGCTGCGCGCATTTTTGAACTAACATTAAATCTCATCTCAGCTCCTCCGGAGATTCTTGCTAAAAATGCCAAGATACCGCAACCACTTTCCGGGATTTTATCTGGGATTGAAATTGCAGCACTAATTGGGCAAACAGTAGGCGCTATTGGGAAGCTCGGGAGCCAGATCTTCAAGTTCCAATTGGGTGGATTAGTGCCTAGCACGAGCACGTCGCGCGCTGGTCAGGATTCAGTTGCGGCGATATTAACTCCTGGCGAGATCGTGATACCAGCAACTCAGTCGTTCAACAGCCTAACCGCTATTGCGCGCGAGCAGTTGCGGCGCGAGGAAGACCGCAACAACCCAACGACTCAAGACGTTAATGTGAATAGTAATGTAGATATAAGCTTTACTGGAGATGCAGTTGATATATTTGAAGCTCAGGTCGTTGACCGTGTCAGGCATGGCAACAGCAGATTTACGGTTGGTAATTAATTATATATGTCGGAATTTAAAATACAAATCAAAGGACGAACGCAGGGGCTACTACGTGACAGCCTGAGCATAGGACTCGTGCCCAGCGAGACTCTTAAACTTGATATACTGCTCGGTGATCATGACACCCATCAACAGAATCCGTTATTTACCCATAACGGACTGCCGAAATTTAGTGTGATTTCAAAAATCAACAAAATTGAGCGCAGTAATTCGCTTGTAACATTCGGCAAGATATCGTTCAAAGCGCTCGATAGGCAAGCGCTTTTGTTTCCAAAGAGCGGTGTGTTTGATGGCGCCATGGAGGGTTGCAGCGTATATGGACATTACGATGACATATTTATTTTCAAGTCATTCTTAGAAACCGAAAACTACAGACGCGATTATGCCGGCGTGACAAGTTTAAATTCTTCAGATTATTTATCTTTTCTAAATAACCACCCAATTCAACAAAGCGACTTAGATTATATGGACCGAGTGCTCCCTGAGCTTCCTGGACCTACTGATTCTTTAGAATTAAAGGCTGCTTTCGCGCGTGCTGCTTTTAAATTATTATTCAAAGGCGCTTATCAGAGGTATGACATCGAGGAACTCAATGCTGGATTCTTAGTTGATTTAATGGACGTAGATAATGATATAAGTCCGATTTTTGCTGGGGTTTGGATAAATAAAATGGCCAAAATTGAAATTGGCAAGGATACTATAGGTGATATATTGAAGGATCTAGCCAATCAACTAGGCTTAATCATTTATCCAGTTTTTACGAAGACAAATGTTGAATATTTTATACGACCAATAGTCGATTTTTGGGAGCAAAAACACAGCCCGCCTACGCACGAGATAGAGCGCGAAGATTTAGAAGACATACGCAAGTTGCAACTTATATTGCCGATTAATGATAAGCAACTCTTTAATAATTTTCTCATAAACACAATCGAAGGCGAAAATGTTAGAAGCATTCAGCAATATGGTAATTTTCAAAAGAAGATTAATTTTGATTTATTCCCAGAAGAAATTAAACCTCCACCAGATCCCGACGCTGAACCTGATGCTGAGTCTGATGAAAAAGAATATTTATCAATAGAGCACATGGTTTTTTTAAAAAATATAGCTAACAATTACGCCAACTTTTTTTCGCGTCAACAAAATGTGTACAAATTTAGTGTTAGAATAAATAGCAATGATATGTTAAAGTATACACCTCTGGTAAATAAAGTGCACATAAATATTTCTACAAACCTAAACGGCGGGGGCATATATCTAGGCTCAGATCCAGTTGATATTACAGGCTTGATTTTGGAATCGAGCTTTACATTGAATCAATCAGGAATTACAGTTGTCGACCTCACTATCCTAGAGGACACATACGATGGGTCGTGACAACTTCCCACGCCGTGCAGTAACGGGGGTTGCAGCACAGTTGGCGAATGTCACGCATGGGGATATCTTACCGCGAGATCCGACTACAGGAATCACGAATGACAACATCCAAACATTAGGCACTGCGGATCGTCGTTGGAAGACGCTACATGTAGACCAGTTAGCTGTCGGCAATGAGCAGGTAGACTTTAGTTCTATCCCGTGGAGCAGAGTAGTAGCCTATAAGAATCAGCAAGTAAACACCAGACGTACTGGAACGCAGTCTCTAACTCCAACCGATCCATGGCTAAAGATTCCTGATGGTCGCATGGTTGTTTTTGATGCAAAAATAACAGGCGCAGGCGCACCTGGACTTTATGTTGACGAATACAATACGGCTGTGTTTGGAGATTTGGGCGACGGTGCCCGTAATGCTTTAGGCAATCGCCTTCGCGCTGGAGCAAACACAATTCTACGGTTGACTTATAGAGATTCTAGTGGCGCTGAGACTCCTTACGATATTATTACAGCATACGGCGGCCAGGAGACTTATATGAACTGGGGGGATTGGGTGGAGAAAAATGGGGACAGATCATTTTTAAAATTCATTGGACAGGCTCCGAGGGTTTTTGCCAATACTATTTTTCCAGAAAATAATTTAAACATTGGCAATTTTGGAAACCAATTTAGGCTAAATATATTCAATCATGAATATGATCAAACTTCGATTCAAGATGATTTTAATATACAAGGAATTAGACAGGGATCTTTTGATCCGTGGATAAATTATTATGGGCTTGTATTCATCGCAGGACTATTTGGCGTTGAATTTATTTCAAATGCGAGATTAGTGCCTACTATTGGCGCAGATTCAACATCAACCGGAACTTGGCATAAACCATACAATCCCGCCTACAGAAGACACACATCATCTACTATTATAGATCCGCGTTATAACATCGGGCTACGATATTATCCAGGGCAAGGGGGCTACATATTCTATAGACTCGACCCTGATAGAGCTGGCACGAGTGCAGATGACGCTCGCTTCGATCCGAACTTGACGGCAGGGCGGGCAGGTTTGATGATTGGGGGCAAGATGAATGACGGCCAACGTGCTTCGGCGACCTTTGGAATCACAAACGGGACGGGAAGCGATCAGGAAGTTAAGTTAGATATCATTGGCATATCGAACTCCAGCACTTCTCTGTATCCAGTAGCATCAGCTTTTACAAACGCCGCAAGTTTAGAAGGAGGCGGCAACAATTTTGATAAGTACAACTACAACCATCCCGATAATCCAAGTTTTAATGTGGATATGCTTCAAAGGATTCGAGGCGTAAGCGGGGATCGTCAGTTCCCCCAGCTATATACTGGCGTGGGCGGTTCGGGGATTGTAATTGCGCGGAATATTACTTTGCAAAACGACACACTAGATGTATGGCCGTAGATGATTATAAGTACGACAAAAAATATACCACCAAGTAATGTGATTCAGTTTACGGAGTCTAATATAGCGCCCAACGCGAAGCCTAATAGAGCGCCCCATGCTCGAGCGTTGGTAGAGATTCCGGTATCAAAAATTATACGAACGCCACAAAACAATATAACAGTTAACTTTGAAAGGACAGTTACATTTGAAGCTCCAGATTCTGAATACACATTACTTGTATCTCAGCAACTAGTAGCTACCCAGCAGTCGTTGGGGGCTGGGACAAGTTTATACATTGCAATATATGACTTTATCGACAATTCATTGCCAGACAATATTCTGACAAATAATATTGATCTATACAACATTAACAATGGTGGCACCGTAACTTTTCCACACGGAAGCTGCGACATCGAAATCAACCACTACAATAGCCGAGCTATCAAGTTGGCGTCAGGCGTACGACGCAACTTCCCATTATTGAATCCGTATGTTGATGGTTATATCACGATCCCTGAATACGCGCATATGCCATATGCGAATCATGATGTTGAAGGTGCCTTTACAGAAGATTTAAGGACTTTTAGTTCTGTAAATAATGATACTGATAATGATACGCATTTTGGATATGCCGACTTTATTGATTACGGCAGCAATAACCGTCCTACATATCTGGACGATCCAATCAGCCTGAAACAAAGTCAATATTTTGACATTAAAAATCTACCTATATCACATTTTGCAGACGCAACAGATTTTGATATATTTTTTGGCGACAATTGGAATATTGAAGATGGGTCCCCAAAAAATATAAGGCGTAATAATGCGATCAATAGGTTCTTTATCAGGAAGGGCGAACCACCGCAAAATATTGTGCAAGAGTTTGAGTCTGGACAGGTTATTCGCTTTTCAAAAGATTCATCACTATCACCAGCCCATGCTAATGATTCAACTACAGCTCGTTTAGAGATGTTAGCCTTCACGGGCGCTGGTACGGTCTTTGCTATTGCCAATGTTTACGACTTCGCAACTCAAGATGGAGCTGCTCCCAATGCATTTTTAAACATGCTAACCGCGCTAGGAATCGACCATTCTCTAGATGTAAAGGTACGCCTTGATCGTGTAACCACAGAATCCGTAGCGGGTAACGCCGATAATCCACACCCTAACGGTGTCCCGCTTAAGACGTCTCAGTTTGAAACAACCGGAACGCCGCCGCAGCCGAACGACAACGCAGCATATCGGCGACATTTTTTGCGAGACTGGATTAAAAACGGTGACTATCGAGATGTGCGTGTTGATTTGAAGAATCTGAACCCAGATCAGCCGACGATGCCTGACCCCGCGAACGCGCTGTTGTCGCTAGCTCCGATTGAGGACGTCAGGCGCAAGTTGACTAGCGGCAATTCATTGTTGTACGGGCAAGAGACTAGAATCAGGGTGTCTGGCTACTTAAAAGATGGAGGAAGTATATTATGATTTATAAAGCACAATATAGCGAGGGTGGCGCAGGGGGGGAGCAGTTTTATCAACAGCCTGCTCCCTCTGGCGGGGGGAATCAATCGGTAGTCAATGATATCGTTCGGCAGTTCGATGTCACGGAGATTTTGCAACTTTTTTTCAAAATCGCACAAGAAGACTTCAAAGTCGGCGCCATGTTTGTGGTATTGGTAATCATTTTTGGAATCATAGTTCTTGGATTCTTATGGGCAATCGTCGCTGGAATTAGAGCGTATCGTCGATCCAAGACGCCAGCAACAGTACATCCGCAACAAGTAAACGGCACGACTAGTCTGCAGAACAAGATTCTAAGTGATAATTTAAATTTAGTAGCTAATTCAATACAGACTTTACAAGTCCAAATCGGCGGGCTAGCTAGTGAGCACGTGGGTGTGAATGACAAGATGAAGGCGTTGCAAGAGGGTCAACGTAATTTAGACAGCTGCATTAACAGGGCAATGGATCAACAAAAGAAGTCAACGGCCGACATTTTTTCCATGGGAAAAATAGCCGCCAGTATTACTGAAAAGTTATTAGCGATTGAATCGCAGATGAAAATGATAGAAGAGCAGTTGAGGGTCGATAGAATCAGCGACAAGAATGCCATCGTTAAACTCAGTTCGGATATCGCAGAGATTCAGAGTATTATATCTGACCCCAACACAAGCATCATCACACCCACCGAGCGCTAGCTATCAGTCTCGCCGCTGTCTGACTGAATCAGCAACAAGCCGCGCAGGGCGATATTGGCAGTTGTTGAATAATCGAATCTGCTTCTGCAATACTTAGTAATCATATTCACGCATCGCGAATATGACTGATGCTGCGTGTATGAATTTAAGTTATCACATATAGTCGCCACTTTTTTTGAATCCAAATCATATTGAGTTGCAAGGTGGGATTTATGTTTTTCACAGTCATCGTTGCTATTAAAAATAGGATATATCAGCTTCTCAGATAGCATTAAAGTGGTATAAAGCTGGCGGGCGCTTAACACCATTAACTTACGCTGTCTAGATGTGAAGACATTGAGCCCTGAAAGAATGTCACGAATTGCAGCTCTTCTAGTCCTGGATTCTATATTTATTATGTCAGACAATGGCGCACAACCATCGCTATTAAGCGCAGGAATCTTGTCGCTGTTAATTATGTACGACAAGAGGCCTTTGTGTTTTTGAAAGGCAATATCATCAAATTCAGCAACACTCTTAATCCATTCATGCGCTGTAATATTTAGCATCTTTTTGACTCTCGAATTCGAATACGAAAGCAGAGTCTTAAGATGTTGGCGGTCGTATATTATCACTGTCCATTCTCAATCTCAATTGCGCACAATAATATGCCCAGAGCATCCGCTTCGTTATCGTCTTGTGGACTGAATCCATGCGCCGTTATAGCCTGAATCATCAAACCCTTGTCTGCTCTTCCATTGCCGGTAATATGTTTTTTAATTCTACCAACCGGAATTCCGACGCATTGGAAATCGTGCTTGGTAGCAACTTTTTGAATTATCGACTTAAAACCACCATAGACATGGGCAGCGAGCGTGCCCCTGTGCGCTACTACTGACTCATATGCGATCTTCTTAATGCTCATCTTTTGGATTATCAGTTCCAGCCACGCTTCAAACATCAAGAATCGCAGCCCTTCTTGAGCACCCTTTTTGCTTTTGAAGTTTTCAACCCCACTCAAAATAGCGTCCCCATCGAGTCGAGCAGCCCAGCCAGTCTTAGTGCCGATATCAATAGCCAAGACATGTACATCGTTTGAATTGTCAGCGTGATTTATAAATTTATTCATAATACATCAACGCGAGGTTGGGGCTCGTGGGGATAAGGAAAGCCACGAGCCCCGCACTGCAAGGTTCGCACCCATACGATCATTGTGTGATAGCAAAAACGGGGCGGTTAAGTGCGTTTCAGCTACCCCCTTGCCCTCACGGGCGCTCTGTATGGGTGTTTATTAGCATATTGGCATATTATATTATATTAATTATGTTGTCAACAAGAAAATCACTTTTTTTGTAAAAAAATTGCTTTTTTTGTGTTGTTTTTGGCGAGCGATTATGGTATAAAGAATTGTGTTGCAGTTTTATCAATTTTTAAAGGTTCAATTCCCAAATTTAAAATCGCAAGGTGAGTCATTAGTACAGTGCCCCTTCCATGATGATCACAAGGCTAGCCTGTCAATTAATGCAGGCAAGGGAGTTTTTCAATGTTTCGCGTGCGGTGCAGGCGGCGGGGTTTATGATTGGGTTTCGTTGGTTTTTCCACAAATAAATGAAAAAGAACGAATTAAATTTATGAATAACCACGGGTTGGGGGGGTATTTAAGCAACGGCAGGAGCAACGGCGCGGCACGAATTGGCGTTGACGCTCAAAAATCACAATTCGTGCCGAGCGAAGTGCCATTTGAATTGCCGTCTTATTTAAAAAAAAGGGGATTTACGTTAAATAATTCTTGGCACTATAAAACCCCAAACGGCACGCGAACGATTCTAATCAACGCCAGGCTACATGATGAGGAGGGCGCGAAAAGTTATCGCCCATTCATGTACAACCAACTGACAGCAACCTGGCAGTCTAAAGCGCCTCTTAAAAAGCCGATTTATAATGTTGAAAAAATAAAATCGCAGCCAAATATTATTATAGTTGAGGGGGAAAAAACTGCAGATGCTGTCAATGCAGTCTTGCATAATAATTGGTTAGCCGTAACCTGGTATGGGGGCAGTGGAGCAGTGGGAGCGGTTTCATGGGAAGTCATTTCAGAGAATGCCGAGCGCGTGGTGCTGTGGGCAGATAACGATAAACCTGGCGCGAAGGCCATTGATTTAATTCGTAAACGTTTACAAAATAGTAATCAACAACTGCCAATATCAATAGTTGTGATTGAGGATTCTGATAAGAAACCTAAAGGCTGGGATGCCGCCGATGCTGATAGAGCCGAAATCATCGCGCTAGTTGAGGGGGCTGAGCCTGTTGATTCTAAATCAATAATACTTGATTTGCAAGACTGTCGCAAAAAAGCTGAAAAGTCTGGTGTCCATGTTACGTTTGATGACAAGGGTTTATTTGATATTAAAGCAGCGAATAATCATTTTTTTATAGGCTTTATAGTCGCTAGCGAATTTAGCAATATATACGAAGATTGTGCGATTATTTTTAATTTACTTAATTACAGATTGGAGATTTGGGGCACTGGCGAATTGCCAAAAACATTATTCGATAATTTGGCACCAGGATTCTATCAGAATAATAGAAGCTGGAGCATTGGGGCAGAGGAGACTATTCTTGAAAAAGTAGCGCTGCAAGTGTGTGCGGCTTTCGGCTCTAAGAGTTTGAATCTAAAGAACTGTTTACGTGGCATTATGAACTATGCCATGTACTCAAATAAGATTCATCCAGTTCGCGAATACTTACGCTCAATCGACTGGGACGGCAAGCATCGAATTAAGAATATTATTGGTGATATAATACCAAAGATTGATCCAAGCGAGAATGTTGATTTAGCGCGTTTGATGGTTAAAAAATTTTTAGTTTCAGCTGTAGCTAGAGCAATAGAGCCCGGTTGCAAGGTTGACCATATGCTCGTACTTGTCGGTGATGAGGGGGCGGGTAAAAGCGAGTTTTTTAACGCACTAACACCAGACGTCCAATGGCATAGTAGCTCCTTGCCGAATATGAATCAAGAGAAGGATGCGATGCAGCATGTCACATCTAAGTGGCTCGTCGAAATATCCGAGCTGGCCTCAATTGTTGGAGCGAAGGATGAAATCGTTAAAAAGTTTTTAACAAAAGCTGTCGATGATTATCGACCGCCATACGGTCACGCTATCTTGACGAGGAAGCGTAGCTCCGTATTCTGTGGAACTGCCAATAAATCGTCTAACCTATTTAATCGCGGGCAGTTGCGGCGCTTTTGGGTAATTACCGCCGAGGGGCAGATTGATGTTAAAAAATTAATAGAGAACCGCGACCAGTTATGGGCTGAAGCAGTGGTTCTTTATGATGATGGTTACGAATGGTGGAATGAGGGGGGCGATTCCGGTAATAAATATTCTGAAGAAAATGTTTATTTTGCAAAGAAACTAGAAGCTGTAAAACCGCATTTGAAATATCAAAGACGAGATGAATTGGTTGATGATGTGGCGGCGTTTTTGATCGAAAACTTCGATAATGAACGGCTATTTACAGCCAGCCATATTTTTGAAAAAGTGTACTGCAAAGGTACTGGCGCATATGGCGATGCGCCATTAATCACAAAGGGCAGTTTTGATTTTAGGCAGCAAAAAAAAATAGATGATAATTTAAGAGATTTGGGCGCTCAGAAAAAACGATCGAGAATTGATGGCGTACGCCTTCGGGGCTGGTTTTTGCCAAATGAAGTTTACACGAAACTAAAAAATGAGTATTTAGATGAGCAAGATTGATGATATCAAGCATAAAATTTTGAAAAAAATCGGCAATGATTTAATAATAGCACGTCAAGTTAGAGGTATCAAACAGCGCGAGTTGGCAGAAATGGCAGGAGTTTCGTCGCGTTTAATAAAAAAGATGCAGGCTGGCAGTCCTAGCGTTAGGGCTGGTGACTTAGTGTCCGTTATTGTAGCGCTTGATGGCGGTGAGCGCGCCATGAATTTAATGGATTTTTTAAACGATACAGTTGCTCAAAAAATCATAGATAAGAAGATTGATAATTCTTCTTTGGCTCTACCTAGATTTATTTTTAAACGCGAGTAAAGCTAGATCTTCTAACTCACTCATTGCTCATTTTCTCCAATTAACTTTTTTAATCTTTGATGCGCTAATCTATAAAATTCCGCATCTTTTTCATAAGCGATGATTTTCCTTTTCATTTTAATTGATGCAACTACACTTGAGGCACTTCCCGCAAAAGGGTCAAGTAATACATCTCGTTCTTGACTGAAATATTCGATCATTTTTTCCAACACCTTAACTGGCTTCTGTGTAGGGTGGATTCTTTCTTGGGGGGAGGGTGATTTATATTTAATGATATTATAAACATTTTCACCATTAAATTTAGTCCCGGGTCTTTTACCAACGACCATTGATTCCCAAGCGTTAATGGGTTTAAATTGGGAATTAAAAGGTACGGGGTTTGTTTTTTGCCAAACGAATGTTCCAACCGCGTTAAACTTATGACGCTTTAGTATTGCAGAGTATTCACCAATTTGCTCTTGAGCGCAAAAAATCACCGCCCAACCCTTTACTTTAGGTATCGCTATTTCAGCCCATGCGGTAGGGTCTTTCTCGTAATCCCAATCCCCAAAGTGGCCTCTCGGCATAATAAAATCTGCTCCATTTTTTCTAAGCCTTCTAGGGATTTGTTTTTCGCAAGTATAAGGATTGCTAATTCCATAAGGAGGGTCTGTAATTAGTAAATCAATAGACTTATCTTTAAGCGTTTTAGAAAATTCCACCCCATCACCATGAACGAACTTAAACTCGTCAGATTCAAAGGTTTTATCTGATAACACCTTGTTGCTATTAACTAAAATCTTGTGAATTTTTTTCTCAATTACTGATTTAGGCTGTTTTTCAATAACGACCATATCTTTAGTAATTCCAATTTCACCCAAAAGTTGACCGTTCTGGTTATTCATCAATAAAGAAACTTTCCATAGATCATCAACAGCACTATATTCGGGCTGAGAGTGAACTAAAAACTTTCTTTTTTGTGGAAAGTTATCTGAAACCCACTTATTAACTGTCGCACGAATTTGTATCTTATTATCTATGGTCATAATATTCATCGTATCAGCTCCGCATAAGTTAATCGCTTGTTACCCACCGACTTACATAGTGATATCATATAGGAATTGCATTAATTATGATCTATGATCAAGGTATCTTCGTTTGCTATGGGCATCTTTAAATCATCAGATGCTACAAGTAACTCTGCGCTTGCGCGTTTTTTATTAGCCGAGTATGAGACCTGCAGCTTATATTGCCTGTGTCGGGGGTATAAATCACGTATCTCAGGGACGAAATCATAGGTCAACAGCCAAGACAGTCTCAGCTGTTGAATGAATGCAGAAAGCTCCTTATGATCGTCTAGTTTATAGAAATTGGTATACAGGGTAGATCCTTTTGATAGATACGGCGGATCGAAGAAGATAAACTCGTCAAACATCTCGCTTCCTCTTGAGGTCAAGTCTGGCACATTTTCCATTGAGACTATCTCAGGTTTAATCTGGGTAACCAGTTTTGAGAAGTGATGCAGTAATGACCAATCAGAGTGTCGTTTACCGCGCATATTGGTAAGCCGCGAAAAGGGTTGACAGGGCGCACAACCCGCTAATATCCTAACGGAATTCGGGATAAATTGCCTCTCAACTTCAGCTTTTGATAGATCTGCTACGTCTTTTAGAAAAAACTGCGCTCCTCTATTGTTCTTTTCATAAGAATACTTTACAGACTCGTCAATATCAAAACCCGCAGTAACCTCTATTCCTGCTTTTCTAAAGCCGTACGTCAACCCTCCGCAACCACAAAATAAATCCACAGCGCTTATCTTTGTACAATCAGTCCACTCAATCACGCTTCTATCAGCCATAAATCCCTCCATCGATCACCAGTATCTCCTCTAGCGAAGTCTTACCAGTCTCAAACTTTTTGAGCTGCTCCTCAACCGATACACGCTGCTTTATGGCGCTCAACGCCAGCAGCACTGCCACCTTGTACCCGTAGCGCTTTTGTGCTCTGTAGCAACCTATAGCGTTGCAAGCATAGTTGCCCTCAGCAAATAACGTTTCTACCTTTTGAATAATCGCAAGATAGATTGATAACCAAGTTACTTGGCGTCTCCTCCCCTGCTTCTTTGTCTTTGCCTTCAACTCTAGCTTTTGCATCTTTAACCGGCGCTCGGCAAATTCCTTGAGCCAAGCGTTTGTGTTTACTATGTCGGTTGGTCTCAGCTTTGCCAAGCTTTTCTCTGCTGACTGCGGCTGCTGCTTCTCGCCACTTGCCACCACAACACCCCCTTGCTGCACCTGCTGTGCTTCCTGCGGCGTCTCCCCTTGTATTTTCGGTTGCCTCTGCTGCTGCACCTCTCGCCTTACCGTTGGAGCCTGCACACCACACCTTTCTTTTTCCTGTCGTCTCTTCTCTTCGCTCTTGTCCTCGCCCTTGCCGGTTGCTGCAACTTTGTTATGCTTTGCTACCTTTGCCTCATCTGCACCATCTTCCTCTTTAATATTTCCATTACCCTTAATATAATTATTGCTGGTAATAAAAGGGTTATTATATGGTGTGCCACATCCATGGGGTGCACTATGCCACATATTAGCTTGCTCTGTGCCACCTTTTGTGGTACAACTCTGCATAAACTCAAGCAACTTTGCCAGTGCTTTATTGAGTGCCTCAAGCCATGATTTAAGCACCTCAAGAGCCATTGAGCCCTTTACTCGAGAGGTAAAAGCGCAACTGCGTAAACACCCTAAGATACCATCGGGCAATGTTGCCGTATCATGTACCCTTGTCAGCGAGGCTATTTTCCTGCGTAGATGTGATACTTCTCTTTTGGTTTTAAGCCATGCCTTTTGCTTGGTTTTCTCATGCTCGGCCAGTTCCTGCAGCGCATCAAGTCTCATGACCAAGGGAGATAGATCGACTCCATAAGCAAACTCAATCTTGTTGCTGCCCTTGTTTCTTGAGCCAAACCTTCGATGATTACCAAAATCGTGATGAATGATGCAACCAAGATCGACTAAAGCTTTTTCGTTACGCCTTACCTGCTCTCGGCTTATCCCCAGTTTATCGGCGGTATTTTTGACGCTGAGCCAGACCATTGGTCGATAATTGGGATCGTGCCAGTCTTGCTCCTTGGTAAAGCACACCAAGAACTCAAGATGCGCGATAAGCGACAAGGAAAAGCCAGTAGGTTTAGAAGTTTTCAACAGCTTTATTGCCGCAAACCTGCTTACATTGACCGGCAATGGTTGATATTGATTGATCAACTGAAGCGATTTTATAGCTGATTCGCCTAATTGACGTCCATTATAGCTAGAATAGTGCATAGTATTCTCCATAAAACGGAGACAAAAGCCTTCAAAAGAACCTAAACAAGCAGCAAACTTGAATTATGCACAATTAAAGGCTTGATCTACTTGACATAAACCATCCCTGTCTGCTAAAATAAGGTCGTTATTTAAGTTAGCAGTCTTTGTGCATAACTTCTTGCATTAACTGCAAAAAGAGCGGTGTAACGACAATTACGCCGCTTTTTTATTGTCCATTTAAATTACCTGTTGATAACTATCGCCTCCTAGTTGACATCCTCAGCGACCAACCGTATGATTATACGGAGTCTTGCCCTAGGTTTACGCTTGGAGCCGAGGGGGATCGAACCCCTGACCTCTAGAGTGCGATTCTAGCGCTCTTCCAACTGAGCTACGGCCCCTCATTGTCCATTATAAACACCCACAACCATATTATCTACCACCATATTATCAAGCCGCCACCATGCCATCATAGCTTGACTTCATACGCAGTTACTTCTCCTACTCCTTTCAACTCTATCCTTTTCTTCTGTGCCGCTAAATGCTCAGCGCCACTCAGCAGCGCAAAAGAAATCTCGCTCAGCATGGCGCCATTGCGTGGAGCCTCCCCCTCAAGCCTGCTCGCAACATTTACCGTCCTGCCCCATAAATCAAAACCCGCCTTCGACTTCCCAATAACCCCCGCAATAACCGGTCCAGTGTTGATGCCTATCCTTAGACCTATATCGCTGTTAAAACTCTTGTTCGCCAAATCGACAACCTTCTTCATCTCCTTCGCTAACTTAAAAATGCCCGCCGCCGACTCTGTCGAAATCTCTCCATTTAAACCCTTCACCGCCATATAACCATCACCAAGCGTCTTTATCTTTTCGCACTTGCTCAGCTTGCACGCCGCATCAAAATTGCTGAACAAAGCATCCAATACCTTTATAATTACCTCCGGATTATGCTTCTCCCATTTGGCGCTCTCAGAAGTAAAATTTACCAAATCCGCAAACATAATCGTAACCGAATCGTGGCGACTTGAGATCTTTTCGTCCCCCGCCAAAACCTTCTTCAGAATATTGATCGGTAATATATCGCGCAGTACAGTAATCGCGCGCTGATTCGCTGCGCTCTCTGCCGCGCCAGTCGCAGAAGCCATAATGTGCACCACAAAAATGCACAATAATAACCCCGCTAAACCTAAAATTTCAAAATACCCCCCATAATAAAAATACAAAATGCCACTAGCCAACATCAACAAAGTAAACGAAATAGCTACAATCGAAAACCAGCTCCTCAACTCCTTGGCAGAAAATATCCACCAAAAAGCATTCGCCGTAAATATCAAAACACCACTGCTGAAAACCAGTAAATGTGTCGGGCTCGCTTCACCGTCCGAGCCAGTCAATGCCATCAAAAATAGCCCAAACGCTCCAAACAAAATTAGCGATAAAACCCTGATAAAATAATTGTTTTTTTCCCGCCATTTCGGACCATTTTGGATCAAAAAAATGTTTCTTTTTTTTTTCCCCTTATATTAGGGTCCAAGACTTAGAAATTTTCGCACATTTTTGGCCATTTTTAGACCTGCCTAGTGAACGCGATAACTAGAGAACCATAACAGCTACA
>JAULKN010000006.1:0-30754 GCA_032356625.1 Axiothella rubrocincta
CCATTGGACTATTTCAATGAAGCCGACTACACATATATTTACAGATAGGTATACAAAGACCACACTCTTCCGTGAGAGTATTGTGTTTTGGCGTCCTCATTAATTCAATGAACATAATGTATTTTGTATAATGTATTTTGTATAATGTATTTTGTATAAAGTCACCTTAAGATCACAACTGCCAACAGATTGACTCATTCATAGGTGAAAAGTCCTGTTCATTTTCAGGATAGTTACAGTTTATGCTGTCCCCATAAATCTTCAAGTAGTAGAAACCCACCAGTATGTCTCCGCATGTAGTGGTTTGTAAAAAATAGAGCGGGCATATGAAGGTAAAAGTTAAATTCGTCATTTGACATATGTGAGTGATCGCTATCCCATACCACTCAAGGAATACGAAATGCTAACGGTTTCCCTGTATTTTCCTTTGCAACCTTTACTAAAGCAGTAGACACCAGGTTCCTTCCTATGCAGTGTTTTATGGAGCAGTTCCTGGATGCAATTTCACGTGGTTTTGCCTTCCCTTTTATATTCTCTGGTAATGCAAACCTATCTAATGTCAGATGCTGTAATAGGCAATGTGTGTCATGTTACAGCAAATGAAAGGCAATGCTGTTCACCCTAGATACATGCATATCAATCAATTGCATTTTGTTCCAATTCTTAGAGCCACTTTTGATATATGCTTTTGTATTTAATTGAAGGTGTCTCATCAATAGATACGTATGTAATGCTATTTATAGATTTTAGTGTCGGACTTGTTTATCAGAAAGGTATCTCATCTTAAATATTGTCAATAAAATGTCAATGTTAATTATTCTTAGTAGGATACCCTATGCAAAACAGCTCTGTAGGCCTACCATGAAAAACAGGGGAACCCCTGTCCCTGACAATTTTTATATTATTCATTTGAACTTGTACCAATGGATCAACACACAGCACAGGGGAACCCTGGCAATTTTTTTTTTCTGATTTGCACTAACCACCCACAGGGGAACCCCTGGCCTTTTTTCTGATTTGGGTTAACCACCCACGGGGGAACCCCTGGCCATTTTTCTGATTTGGGTTAACCACCCACGGGGGAACCCCTGGCCATTTTTCTGATTTGGGTTAACCACCAACGGGGGAACCCCTGGCCATTTTTTCTGATTTGGGTTAACCACCCACGGGGGAACCCCTGACAATTGTTTTATATTTCTATTTATTTGTTTAAGGTCCTTGCTCTATGGTGTAAAAGACTGATGAGAAAGAAAGTTAGAATTACATGAGATTGAGGTTTGTTTTAAAAAACATTGTTGGATTTTACGAATGAACACCAGACATTTCACAACATTATTGTCAATGTTATGCTATTCTGTACCAATGGGCTAACCACCCTCAGGGGAACCCTTGGCCATTTTTTAATATTTTGAATGCTGTATTATTTTGTGTTAATTTATTTCTTTACAATTGTGTTATCCATCCACAGGGGAATCCCTGGCCATTTAAAAAGAAAACACTATTTTGTTCTTCCCAATTCCGTAATTGTGGGTTACCTTGCCTCTGGGGGAACCCCTTGCCAATTGTTATTTTTAATAAAACCTATGAGTTACCCACCCACTGTTTATAATTTTGCACAGTTTTTCAAACGGCTGTAAACTAAATATTTTTTGTCTTTCAGGCATGGTGTAAAGGAGTACCGAGATAAATGAGATAGTACAATGGCTGAAACGTTTAAGCTTTTCCCAAGTCCTGTGAGAAAAAAATTCAAGGCACATACAGACTTTAAGAAATGCATTATCTGCCAATCAGTAACCAATGAAAGACTCAACAATGTGACTGATGCCAGTTTAGAAACATTATCTTCTGTTACAAATGCACGACGTGACTTTACTTCTCATCGCCTCAGAACACAAATTCAAACAAAGGAAGATTTCCTTCAGAAAATTCCGAAATGGCATCGCTCATGTCGAGCAAAATGGACCAGCAAGACTAACATCCTCCGTTTGGAAGGAGATGCCAGCAGTTCCACACCATCTTCTTGTATGATGACTAGGCAATCAGTGCCACATTTTGACATAAAACAAATGTGTGTGATATGTGGAAGAGAAAGGATGACTGGTAAATTGAAACACGAAAAGCTGAGAACAATAGAAAGCACTTCAGTACAGGATATGTTATATACACAAGCTGTTTCTTCAAATGACCAACGACTTCTGCTACGTATACGTGGTGATGGAAAACATAAAACAATTGATATGATCGCAGCAAAAGCAAGATATCACAAGCACTGCTATGACATTCTAAGACTGCACCGAGTCAAGAGGGAACATCAGAATCCATACGATAAATCATTCAGTGCCTTACTGTGTGATGTTACTGAACCACTTCAAACTGGCAAGGTTTTCTTCTCATCTACTTTGAGACAGATGTATCAAACGCATCTCTCAAGTTTTGGCCTCAATGCAGAGTTAGTGGCTCAATACCGCACATCAAGTCTTAAACAAAGACTACGGAAATACTTCGGCTCAAGTGTGCTCTTTGTACCGCGAGGAGGACAGCTATCTGACTTGGTTTGCTCTGCTCAATTGTCTGTAGCAGAACTTGTGAAAGCTGTGGAAGCTCATCAGAAAGATTTGAATGAAAACTATGTTCGAGTTGATTGTGGGTCGGAAGATGATGATGATGTCAAGGGGAAAGTGCCTGGTGACAAAAACGAGGTTAAAGCCAAAATGGCATTTCAGGTTGCACAAAACATCAAATCTGAGTTGAAGGATGTACAGAAGAGCATGAAGGAGCATGGGCCACAATCTTGGGACATCACCTATGATAAAGCCTTATCAATGGTGCCTCCAAGCCTTTACAACATTCTTGCATTTATCCTTTCTGAGAATGCAAGCTTTGATAAAGCAGATGAAGAAGGAAGAGTACCCACTGACAAAGATGGTCCCAGGAGGAATTCACATATGAGCACCCATGAGAAGGTATTGAACCTCGCACAAGACATTGTCTTCACGGTGACAAGTATGCAAACCCCACAGCATGTTGGTTTGGCTGTCTATGTATATCATAAGACTCGAAGTAGAGATCTTATCACCGTACTAAACAGGCTTGGCCTATGCATCAGTTACGTTGAATTGCAACGACTTTTAACAACGGTCTCAAATCAAATCACCGATGAATCCAGAGATGACAACACATTCATCCCCTCCAACATTTTACCAGGCAGATTTACCCAGTTTGCCATTGACAATCTAGACTTCTCAGAATCAACGTTGGATGGATCTAGTATGCATGTAACAAGCATGGTGATGTACCAGCCATTACTACAAGAAGTGGTACTGAACAGGTCTATTGGTGCAATCCCTGCACACATTGGCAGGGACACAAGTCTCCATGGGAAAGCCGACATTGATATGAAAGTAATGACCAAGGTACGTAAATTGAAACGCACGATGCACTCGGGCAACAAGCTGAACCTGGAATCATTGCTACAGCAGAAAGCTTCTGAGATGCCCAATCTGAATCTATGTTGGATCATGTTACGTCTCTGTCCGACGAAGTTTCTCGAAGTAGAGGTGGATTGCCCTGGATGGAAGGTCTTCAATGCAGCCATCTCCAATAATACCATCCCAGTGACCTCTATCGGGTACTGCCCCTTTCTACAAAAGTCACCTACGGATCCTGCCGTTGTGAGAGAGGCACTGCTGATCTGTATGAAGTCCAGTCGAAAATTAGGAATGGAACACACCGTCGTCACTCAGGATGAAGCTGTGTATGAAATTAGTTACACACTACGACTTCAGGAACCAGATACATTTCCTAATCTGATACTGCGACTTGGTGGGTTTCATCTGCTCATGAATTACTTAGGTGCTGTTGGGAAGTTGATGGGAGGAACTGGATTAAAGGAGTTATTTGTCGAAGGAAAGTTACTGATGGAAGGCACAGCAAATAAAGTCCTTTCAGGTAAAGCATACTACCAGGCAATAAATGCTCATATGAGGGTATACGAGGCAATGAGTGCTGTATGGTGGTCTGCATTTGAAGACTGGTGTTTGAGCAATAATATGGATGTCGACAGCATAACAGAAGTCGGGGAGCTGATGCATAAGATTAAAGAAGTTATGAGAGACGACAGTGATATTGACCGTGACCTTATTCTGCAGTTAGACGATGAAGCTAATAATATACAGAAGTTGAAGGGCAAATTTGATGACAGTAGGCAGCATTTTCTCACACACCAGTTGTGGTTGAGTTATTTGAGTATGATGGATACTGCACTGCAGTTTATGCATGCTGAAAGAGATGGCGTATGGTCAGAGCACCTGTCCAGTACAGCAAGAATGTTGGAAATCATTGCAGCTGCAGATCATTGCAAGTACATCAAAGCTGTTGTTGCCTACCTAGAAGAGATGCGAATGCTACCAGAAACTGCACCCAAAGTACACACAGAGTTCGAGATTGGCCATTTTACGGTGAAGAGGTCAACAGGAAAGTTCAACAGCATTTGGACAGATATGGCTCTTGAATGCTCACAAAACTGTGATGCAAAAGGGAGATGTGGACAAGCAGGGCTGAAAGGGGTAACAATGAAAGAACACACTCAGAAAAAGTGGTTTTCAACACTTCCTTTTACTGCAGGCATCTCATCAGCGGTTAAGTTCCTGGTACACCTTGATGATGCTGACACCTCACACCACGAAGCTAATGCTGCAACAAAGAGGAGAGAAGTTGATTCCAGAGAAAGGGTGGTAAAGGTAATCGTTGAAGGTGATATGGTAAATCCTTTTACCTACACTGGCACAAAGGATATGCTCAACATATCAGATGGTAAGATTGCATCGGCAGAAATTTCCAGAGATTTACTTGGCGCTCGAGAATATGGCCGACAATCACTACAACACTACATCACGACAGGAAACACAAAAAAACTTAAGCTGCATACATTCGACGAGCTGCAGAAGACAACAAAAAAAGGACAGCAGATCAAGCAGGAGCTTACTGATGAAATGGCTATTCTGAAAAGAATTGTCATAGATAAAGAACAGGGAATCGTTGGTACTCCACTGACAGATCTGTTGAAACATGAGCTACACAGATATCCCCCATCTATAGCAGAAGTTGATTCTACTACAAAGAGTGTCAAACTTCGTAGCGGAAACAAAGCAGTTCTTCTGAGTATCTGCAGGAAAAAAATGGGGCTTCCAAAATGGCCAGTCACCATATCTGCCACCATCTATAAAACGGCTATCGTTGTCGATGTAATGGGACTTTTAAGAACGAACAAACCATTTGACAATGAGATCGTTGACAAGTATGCAGCAAGACTCCTTGAGACAATGACAAAAGAATTATCCTGTTCAGAGCTCCATTTCGTTGCCGACAGATACGATGGGCTTCATGCAGTACAAGATGCAAATGGAGCCAATGTCAGTTTGAAATTTGCCAGTGGTTGCAGAGATCGGCGATTGGAATCCAAGGCCGAGTATCAAGTTTGCAAGGGCCTTGTCATTAAGCACTGGGCTGACATCATACAAAATAGCAAAAGTAAGTCAAATCTGCTCAGGTGTCTTTTTGATTGCTGGTCACAATGCTCACCCCTTCTGCCAGTTGGTCTCACCCTGACTCTTGCTGGTGGTTTTGAGGACAGACAGCGTGTTACTACCTTAGGAAATCTTGAAACAAATCCCATCGACCTAGTAAGCAATCATGAGGAGGCAGACACTCGTGTGTTTCTACATACCGCTGCCTGTGTACACAGAGGATGTACCCGTGTTGTTATAAGAGCATCTGATACTGACATTGTTGTAATGGCAATTCAATTCTTCCAAAAGCTTGCTGATGAAGGGTTAAGAGAACTGTACATTCAAACCAAGGAATACTTCATACCTATTCATGATGTTGTGGCTTCATTCAACGCAAATGAGACAAAGATGTTGCCGTTTCTTCATGCACTGAGTGGTTGTGATACAAGCAGTTTCTTCTTCGGCAAAGGCAAATGCAGTTTCATCAAGGCCTCACCCAAAGTTGCAGCTGATCTTGCACACATAAGCAAGCAACTGGAACAACAGGAAGATGTTTCTGACGAGCTGATAGAACATACACTTGTGGTTGCAACTGATCTTCTCATTATGGTGTATAGGGATGGTGATTTCCCCAGCTTGGACGTGTTACGATGCCACCTTTATGCAAGGGTGACAGACATAAAGTCAATGCCTCCAACAGATGATGCCTTTAGACAACATGTCTTACGTGCTATATTGCAGACTTGCATTTGGGTCAAAGCTATGCAGCCACGACCATCTATCCCTGACACCTTCAAATTTGGATGGACGTCAACAAGTGCTGGAGTTCGCCCTGTACTGATGGTACGCAGCCCACTTCCCCTCCACCTACGAAGTAAATTGTTCTGTAACTGCAAACGTATGTGCTGCAGAAACTGTCCTTGTCAAAAGAAGAAAATTATGTGTGGTCATTCATGTTCATGCAAAGGTCAGGCAGCTACCTGTATGCGAGCAAATCTGGATTGCAATGAATCAGACACCCTGCAGTGTATTCCAGATGCTATTTCTGTTGAAGTAAAAGAAACCAGCACAGAGGAATGAACTGGAATATCACATACCGATGATGACAGAAAGAATCTCTATCTTCAATATCTTGTATCTACTAACTCTTGTCACCACATATGTTCCATGTTGGGTCGTCTTTTCAACATGGTTAGTCCCTTCAACATTGTTCAACCTTTTCCAGTGTAACATGCATGGACTTTCATTTCAACATCGAAAGAGCCATTAACAATTTTGTCTATGGGTATTGCCTCAACTATAAAAAGCCTATAAGTTGAGACACTTCTTTGTTATTTGGCCAGAGGACTTGTGTGTCTATCAGGAACATACTGCAAAAACGCAATAGAAAGCTGCTATAAAACTTATTTTTATGATTTTGGGCAGGGAAAAATTGCAGCCATTTTAAATTGTGGGTATAGCTTTACCAAAATGTTTTATGATTTTGTTTGTTGTCTGTGGAAGGCAGGTCTGAAACTCATAAATTGGGAAATTATTATGAAAGACATGACCAAAGGATGTAATAATTATCACTTTGGGGTGAAAATAGCAGCCATCTTGGATGCAAAGTGTTGCACACATTGTCATCGTGGCAAACTCAGTCCGGGAAATTGTTTGATTCAATCGGCCAATTATTTCGGAAGATATGGTAAAACGATTGTTTTCATGATTTTGGCCCGAAAAATGGCAGCCATTTCTTTTTGTGGCCAGTGACTGAATCAATTATTATTATTTGTTTTTGGGGTGAAGTCATTTTGTCTCTAGAATGCAGGTATAAAACAAATTGTTATCCTAATTTCCACTATATTGGAAAATTATGATAAAAGACATGACCAAAGATGTGATTTTTATCACTTTGTGGTGAAAAAATAGCGGCCATCTTAGATTTTGTCATACCAAACTAATTCTTGGCGAAGTTTCGACTAAATCGGTCCATTAGGTTGGAAGATATGTTAAAATACATTGTTTTCATGATTTTGGCGGAAAATTGTCGAAAAAATGGGAGTAAATAATTATTTTTTATTAAAGGGCGGCTCTTATATAGATGGCTAGTATAAAACTCAGCTTTAGTCTAATTTCTACTAAATCGGGAAATTATTATTAATGACATGGTGAAAATTATGATTTTTATCACTTTTTTTGGGAAAAAATGGCAGCCATCTTGAATTTGACCAAGAATGTGAAATTTCAGGAACCCCAAATTTCGCATAAATCTTTTTCTTACGACAAACACATTTTTGGCCAAATTTTGATTTAGTTAGCAATTTATTTCAGAAGTTATGGCAAAATACATAATTTTCTTAATTTTGGCGAGAAAATTGGCGGCCATATTGTATTTTGTCCAAAATATCCACTTTCGCCGGGGAAAAAGTTTATACACCGTCCTGATTCTTAAACAGGAGTAGTTTACGAATGCACAAATTCCAAATTATTGAGGGGAGCACACCGTGTAGGGTAAACTCATTTTTGGGGATCTGGAGCTTGGACTACAATTGCATATTTCTTCGGCAATGAGGAACTCTAATTGTTCCAGATCGTCTCTAACTTGTTTGCTAAATTGTTGGGCTGATTTGCTGTCTTTACTTACTGCAAGCCCATCGTCCAAGTACATGATCACATTTGTACCCTGTGCTCTCCAATATGCGATGACTGGTCAATTTGGTAAAAATGTACCCTGCTAGATATTCCAAATGGTAGTACATTAAATATGTAATATCTCCTGCTATCCTCGTGATACCAAGCAAAACCTAAATATGTTCTGTGTTGACTAAATATTTCGATATGGGGATAAGCGGACTTTAAGTCGAATGTAAACATATACGCTTCATCGCCCATCAAGTCTTTAGCTACCTTCTCTTGTCACTTATTGCCCAGAATGTTGCATTTTAACGCCATTATGCATTCGATCTAGTCTTGAACAGCGTCCACTCGATAATGCATATCCAGCTAGCCGTACTAGTACTAAGTACATCGCCGCGCCAGCTCATGATTAGGCCCAATAAAATAAAAACATGTTTACCGTCCACGCCCGCTTCCTTTTTTGATGCCGCCTC
The DNA here is from genome assembly GCA_032356625.1 of Axiothella rubrocincta. NCBI lineage: Eukaryota > Metazoa > Annelida > Polychaeta > Maldanidae > Axiothella > Axiothella rubrocincta. The sequence continues at coordinate 8,600 of JAULKN010000006.1, forward strand.
CTTTTTTCTTTCTTTTTGGAAAAAACAGGATTTCACAATACATTGTCTACGGACGTACATACAAACACGTACGTGAAGCAGGGGACACGACCGTGACCTGCGTTTAGAAAAAAACTCCGCATATCGGGCCGGGGGGGGATGCACCAACGACTGTTTCATGATACGGAAATCATTGCACTATGTATGAAGCGTGGCACGCTTCATGTATACAGTCTGTTGTTGTTGTTAATGCGTGTCTTTATTGATCCCCTCGTTATGCCGCGTGATGTATATATAACATAATCGACAAAACCTCACCATGTGATCGTTTTTCGCCAATCAAGCGCAAGGTCATAGTTTGTGGGAAAACCAACCCGACGTAAACAATAACATTAGTCATTGGGGTAACATCTCCGCCGAACAAGAGTACCTGTAATAATAATACTACATGTATCAGTATTTAACACCTTTTACATAGCCGATCAAAAAAACACAATGTGATGTACAGTATTTCGATCAGTATATTGCTTTGGAATGACACTAAACAGCATATCTGCATTTATTTGCAAAAATAATTATATTAATCCATAATTAACTCACAAACTGCCATATAAATACTAACTTTACATCAAGGAAATTATATGAAAAGTTAACAATAACGTATAAAACCACAGAAAATTCAAATGTATATTCAGTCTATTATACTTGTAACGCCAAAATAACACTGAATAACAACCATCTTTTGGACATTATCGGCGGAGTACCGAGGTAATTTTTTCCCCCGGACGTTTTGATCTTCTTCAATTACAAACATAAAACTTACAATATAATACTGAATTTCCACAAAACAGAAACAAACATCACGTACTATCTCACTCTAATCTGTATAAACCAAAAGAACATGTTATTGTAAAATAAACAACTCTAAAGTTTCACGTATTTCAGCCCCCAAATTGATCATACCAATTAACCCTTACAAGAAGATAAATTTAAATAATTAATACAATCAAAGACAATTGCCTAAAGGGACTGTTACCCCAAAAGGCATAAATCGTAGTAGTGTACGAACATCATAACATCAAGTTGGTGTGATGTATCCAGATGGACATTAATTTGCCGGCTGAACTATACAAATACAGGAACATAATGCTAACTCCTATTTAAACATAACATGTAGTACAATTAGGTACAATAACAATTTACCAATACATTAGTACTCCGCTTAAGTCGCCAGCTTCTAACTCGCCAATGTGCCTAAATCTACAGTGAACCAAAGTCACAAAATGTTATAAAACCGTATTCCCTTTAACCAGTACAAATATAACCAAATTAAACTCCTATAGCAATCTACAAATAAATTACATTACGGCCCCAAAAGTGTACCACAAATCGACCAGCTAGAGTTTACACAATATTGCAACCTGAACTTTTGCAACAATAAATCATATATGGCTTCAATCTGAAATAGCATTTTTATAGTCACATTATATTTTTTTACATTTAAAATGGAGCTCTTAATTACGGCGAACAACATTTAGATTTTTCAAGAGTTTCTAATAGCATGATATCCTCCATCAAAGAAAACAAATTTCTTTGAATTTGTAATATTTGTCAAATTTGAAAAAATACATTCTTCACGACATGCAGACTAAAACTCTGCTTCTGAAAAACTGAGACTACGCGCGGCCTGTATAATTTACAACTTAATTGTGACGTCAGTTGTTGAACACGCAATACTTGCTGGTAACTCACCTCATTGGACGGTGCGAGCTGACAACATAAACCCGGCATGCATGTAGTAAATTATATGTGTATTTCGAATCGAACATCTGACGTCACAATTATTAGGAATACATGAAGTATTTCAATAATTATTTCTATATCTGATTGAATCTTATTAATTGTACTACAGTAACTGATCACAAACAAACAAACCAAAAGATAAAACAACAGTGATATGCGGTGTGACAAACCAATTATTATAAGAAACAGACAAAGACATACAAAAATTGTAAACGTTGTGATATTACCGCGGATTTGGACCGGTCTAAATCTTCTAGGACACGGGTATAGACAATAAAATTCACCAATACAAAATAACATTTAAATTACTAAGAAATACACATGTACATTTGAACTTGGAATTGTTACTTTCACTTATTTACAATTATGAAAGGCTCTGGGAAAATCACAGCACAATCCAAATAACACTTAGGCCTATGTGACACATGAATACAAATAAACATGAATTACCTGGTAGAAAGTGCGGTACAAAATAACTTCTGGAATATGTCTGTAATATGTACAAAATATAGAACAAAATAGATTTGCCATGTTGTATACATGTATGTTTGTAAACTCAGGGAATTTGAAAATGCACCACTTTCTTAGTTAAATTTTAGTTAATTGCTTTTCAATGAAGCACTGATCCGCATCAACAAAACTAGTGCCTTAAACGTAATAGGTTCACATTTGCTACATTAGGCCTACCCAACAATAATTTAAATTTAATATTTACATGCCAAATGACATTTAATGAGTTGTTATCATCATTGATCAAAGTTGTAATCCACTTTCTTGTGGACACGCACAATCTCTGAACGCTCTCCTATGGAATCCCAGAGCTCATATTATTGGCCATTCCAGAACTATGGCGTAATTTCTTCCCTTCCTCTTCGCCTTCAGGTTTCTTCGGGCTTATGAGCTTATAGTGCTTAAGTGCGCTCCTTTAAGAATTCCTTGGTTTCATTACCAGAATAATGAATAATAGTTATTCACGGCCTGTAAAGGTGAACATTGTCATGCTGAAATATTTAGTCACAGTATCACACAACATTCAGATTTCCATCAACGTAATACAGATTTGTGTGATGATTTCAAGTTGGCGACTATACCTGCCCAGACGATGATGCTATTTCTCCCCATTTGTTGACTTTCATCAGAACAGGACACAAGATCATCTTTGGTATGTCCATGTGATGTAAGCACATCGATGTCAGGTTAGCCACTGTACCTGTGTATGGTTATCACACTTGAATTTCGTTGTTTCTCACAATATTTCTGATAGTTTCCACATACACCAGACTGTTATGTGTTCTGATCATTTCAGCCGCCGTAGCGAAAGCCGTTCAGAATTAATATCCGAAATTCAGAAAGCGGATATGCTGATCTGCATGGTTCAGAATAGTAACATGTGCTACCTGCAGGCAGTCTGCTGTTGCTCCTGTGGCTTAGCAACACTGCTGTAATTGTAAAAATGTTAGGCAATCAGAACTCTGACGACTTGTCGGGTAGAATGTCCCACCTGCAGCATTCCAATTGCTGGGTGGTTTTCATGTTGCACCAACCATGGCATTCTTGAAGTTAGTCAATTTCTTCCTAATATTTAGGTAATTTTGTACAACTAAACACATCGATCAGTCAAGTATGACTAAAACTTAACTTTCCAGAAAACTTTCCTTTGTGTAAATAACCGTAGCACATTTTGAACAATGTTCAAGGTTTTCTTACAATTTTACAAATAAGGTAGTGATCATTTTTAAATTCCAAGAGTTTAGTTTTGAAATGAAACTAAATTTTGTTTATGTTATTTGGCACTTTCATGATTGTTACTGTTCGATATATATGGTGTTATACATTACCCTAAAAAAATACACGTCTTGGCACAGTATTTCTGATAAGTGGTACATTGCAGGAAGTGCGAATAGTACATACTAAGAACATACATGTATATGGTACATGTAATTGCAAGAAGTGGGAATTACAGTACTAAGGCATAAAGAAAAAAGTTATGTTGGCGTAACCCGACCTATACCCTAGAAATACAGGCCGACCCTAAAATTTTTTATTGATTTTAGACAGAAAATAAAAATCTCAAGTATAGATATACAATATTATAAACATTAAAAAACGAATACAGCTGTTCAGTCCTTTTTTTCAATTTACTTTGTGTTGTATATCGGATTGCAACCTCCGCCATTTTGGCGGAAGTAAAAAAATATAAATCCCGACCTACCTACCCTATTTTTTGCGGTCCGTTACGCCAACATTTTTTTATGCCTAATAAGAACAAATATGGCACATGTAATTGCAAGAAGTGCGAATAGTACCATACTTAGAACATATATATATGGTACATGTAATTGCACCAAGTACGAATAGTACATACTAAGAACATATAATCATGGTACATCTCATGTGCTTTGTGGGACTGCCCGAGCAAATACATGTAAACTTAATTAAAAGGTAGCTGCAATAAGTTTTTTAGTGGTCTAAACAATACAACGATATTTAACAAATTATGTGTGTCTTTTTTTGGGGTTAAACGTAAATGTGTTTTAAACATTAATTAAGTAATCGTGGAAGCGATCGTGACGTCACCTCGGGAATGCAGCTTGAATTACATTTTCCAAATCGTACATGTACACGCCACACGTGTGTTTCTGTTCTCCCGAGGTGACGTAGGTTTCTGCGACAAACAGCGCCACCGCGCACCGTGGTAACAACTTCAAACGGGGGTGACTAACCCAACAAAATTAGTCAAACCAACTTAATAAACCTTCATGAATTATAAAATCAAAAGTAATTATTTATATCAAAATCAACACATTGACAGACAATTAGCACTGCAGATACCCTTTAAACATTCTACGAAACATAAATAAATTTTAAAAAGTCACAATTGTCATCGACATAGGTGACATAAATGACATGATTCTAAGAAACAAACAAATTTATACAAAAAAATACAAAGATTCACGAACATGCACAACATGATTCACAGTATGAAATAACATTTAGCAAAGAATACAATTAAAAAGGAAGTGCCGTGGTGACAGAAGTGGGTGGTATTCGGTAGTTTATGTTCAGATATTCCATTTTAAGTTAAATTATTGATTTGTTTGTAATACATGTATGTCAGTAAAATATGAGTTTTGTGTGTAATTTCTCGTGCCACTGGTCAAAATATCATGAATGAGGGCAGGCTACAAATCCAGACAAAAGCTTTCGTCATTATACGTATCCCCTGTGTGTGCATAATTCTGGCACATTATAACTCCACGTGTTTATAATGGAGCGTAAACAGTAAATAGTCGTTGGACACAGGAGTACGTACTTAGATGTCACAAATCTTTGAAGCAGCCGACGACTCTTTTTATTATTTTGCCTGGCGCTGGTAAGAAAACAACCCTGCAAAGTATTTTTTTCCCGAACAACTATGCATGCTAAAACCAGACACCAAATTTGTAAACGTTTAAATAGGTCGTACGTCCTACGATATTAGACCATTTTCAGAAAAACATTTTTCAGCACGGCACATCCTCTTTAAGATTTGGATATATACATGTACATTCAAACAGGGAAATAGTACACCACCGAGATAAACATACATGTACATGTGATTTTATCTTCACACACTGTTGTTATATGTGTGTCCTAATAGGTTAAAGTATAATTTTGTGGACAGTATTCCTCATTTTCTCCCCTCTGCAAAACTAGACTAATTTGTTACTAGAAACAAACGAACAAACCCCACCACCCCTCCCCCCCCCCCTCGAAGAAATAAAAACGTTCTTCCTGTACAGTGGATTTGCCCACGTATATGCACTCCCTATGTCCAATTTATACTGTACATGTATCTGCCAGTGGATTTGGACCGTCATTAATTTGGACTCCTATATTGTTTTCACTCTAACTCGAACCTTAAAATTATTGAATGAAACATTTAGTAAACAACATATGAAGTTGAAAATTAACATACAAACTTCATTACTGTATCATTTATCTAACTAACAATAAGGGTCAATTTCTGCAAAGATGGTGATATACATACAGTACATCTGCTAGTGAATTTGTACACCACAGGAGTACAAATTCATTAGTGGATTTGAGCCTGGGGTACAAAACCAGGAGGAGTCCAAATCTGCTGCGACATTGGTACAGACAACAGGATCCATAAATCAAAATAACATTTAAAGGGAATATAATGTGTACATTTAATGAAGGTACTATACAACCAAATACCATAAATGTATCTGATTTTTTTTTTTTATACTTTGCATGTATTGTGAGTAATTATAATAGGTAATTGTTAACAGTCTTCGTTGGTTTTTCTCTGTACAATAATCAATTATTAATGTCAAGAAAGTTATTTACTATTATGATAAGAATAATATAAATATATTACAATTACAGTCTGTACAGTATGTCTGCAGTTTATATTTGAACATTGTATAATTATCAAAGGGGAAGATTGATTACCTATTACTAATTTATGTTTTTTTACAGCGAGATCTACAAATAAAATTAAGTCAGATGCAGATTAAATATCCAATTTGGCATCAATGGCATTTGAATTTGGTAATTATAGTACAGGTACATGTAATTTCAGTTATGTGTTATGCAAAAATGACTTATATCTCGATAAAAGCTGATTTCAGTTATCATATGGATAGAAGAGACAACATCAGGTTTATTTTGATATTAAGATTTGATAAGTTTACATGTACATGTACAAATATATTCATTACTATTATTACACAATCATAGCAATAATAAAAAGTAAATATGTAATGTAAATTTTGTACTAGTATTGGGTTATCATTCAGTACAAAAATACAATGAACAAGTAGACTGTTATTATAAACGTACACCTGTACATTACATAAAGATGTACATGGGTCTTTCCATAAATAAGGGGGCCAAAAGATAATGTCTGAATCTAGCAAAGTGCATTGAAAATTGAAAATAGTTGAATTACACCAATGAAAACCTACTAATTTATGGCAAAACAAATCACAAGTTTCACGCACGTGTAACAGAAAAGTGAGACACCGGTGTCTCTGTTACAGTGTGATGGATAGTTTTGGATCGTATATGAAAACAAACATCTGATTTGAGAAATTGAAGTTATACATTAAGCATATGACCTATTCCCCCCAATATAGAAAGTACATTATCTTTTGAGATATAACACCATGTCACGCTTCGGGCCCCCCTTATTTATGGAAAGACCCACATGTACAGGTACATGTACATGTATTTACACTTTCTATTAATTTACATTATATGTACTTAATATATATTATTTCAGGAACATTTCAAACTCTTTCCATCAGCCAAATACTAGTTCAGTATAAATACGTACTTCACTACTTACATGCATTAAAATTTAACTAATATACGCATAGCTTTCATTTTTTGGCAAAGTGGATCATATTTTAAACTAATAAATGTAATCATGAACTGCTTTGATTAATTATGTATATTAATATATCTTATTTATTTTATACAGAAATTATGTTCCCTAATGAATTAACTACTGTCCTTGGAGACAAATAAATGATAACTAATGTTTGTATTTAATGTTTATCTTCAATATATAGAATATCATTCATTTATAAATCGTTCATTAAATATCATAATATAAATCCTTCCATAATGATTATCAAAAACTTATAATAATTCCTTCATGGTAACTGTAATAAGTTGGACTTATGTCAATTTGAATACCATTTATATTTCTTACATAAACATGGTCAATCAAAGTACTATTTTCTGTAGTGGCATCCATTACACATTGTTTATATGCATAGTTACGCATAAATTTCTGTATTCTAGACTGAGATTTCATAATATCTTCATTAAAATCACCCATGACAATGCATTTGGTGAATTTGTTATGTAACTCATTCAATAATATTTGTAAATTATGTAAAAATTCATTTACCAGATACGATGCAGGTCGATAAATAATTACGACAGACACAGATATATTTTTATCTACTTCTATCTGAAATGCAATGTATTCAATATTTTGAACTGATAAGTGTACTCTCGTAAAAACTTTATTTATTTTACTGCAAACAGCTACGCCTCCATGACACTGATCCTTTAACATACCTGTTATATGGCTAGTGTTATCATACGACATGCTTCTTGTCTGATAACACCACGTGTAACCAAGAATATCCATATCATAAGTGATGTCTGTCTCAATCCACGTTTCTGTCAAACAAATGTAATCACATAATAACATTTCATGATTATTTTTTAAATCTACATAATGAGTTTGAAGTCCTTGTATATTATGCATGGCAATACCCTGTTGAATATATGATGTCATATTACTTACTGCAGAACACACAGCTTCATTACAATATATAAACTTTTCATGAAAACCTTCTATAACAAGGCCATTCAATGACGTCACTCTACTCAAACTAACATAAGCTTGTCCTGCTGAAAATGTACGATCCAAACATACAACTATCTTTTCCATAGTCATTCCTTGCACCTTGTGAGCTATACATGCCCAAGCTAATTTCAATGGAAATTGATGTCGTACATATTGCTTACTCACATTTTCTTCTATCATTTCAATGTGAACTACATTACCCGAATCAACAGATCTTTGATTTATCAATTTTATTCCAACAATTTTCATTATCAAATTTTATGGCAATAACATTTTGGTGAAGTTTCATTAGGAGATGTAATTATATCGCTGACAGTTCCAAATTCCAATCACTAGTCCATCAGAAACATCAATATTTCGTATTAACATGATTCGTGCATCAATACCAATCCACAATGACTGAGCTAAATTAGTATCTGAAGACGTTTTATTTACTTTTTTGGCTTGTTTCATTTTACCACTTTTGGCATCTTTGACAAAATCTTTGGCAACAATAGATATATAATTTGGACACTTTGCCAATAGAGTTTTCATATTATACTCATTAACTTGTTTGAGGATAAATGTGAACAGCATCTTGCCAATCCTCTCCAGTTTCACGAGATCGTAATAGACCTATATCATCATTCTGAATATGCTCCTTTTTTCCGTACACGTAACCTATTCAATACTTCAGCAAACTGTGTATCTTCTTTCTGTCTCATTATCTCAGTCAATTCAACTTTATCATTCCACAAGTCCACTGTAGGTGCAGTTTGGTACAAAGCTTTCCCTTTTACTGGAGGTAACTGATAAAAATCACCGACAGCAATTATATTAACATTTCCAAAATGAGAGTGATTTCGTGATTGTTTTATCTGTCGTAAACGACCATGAATATAACATAACATTTTTTGATCTACCATAGAAATTTAATCAACAATTAAAATTTGCAATTGTCTTAATTTACACCGTAGTGTACTCATCTTATCTTCACTGACTGGTTGATATGGTAATCTAGCATTTATTGGAATAGACAAAGCACTATGGATAGTAGAACCATGAATATTATGTGCAGCAACACCTGTGGGTGCTGTGAGTAGTACTGATACATCATCAGGATTCTCCATCATTCCTCCAAAAAGTCTGGTTGCTTCATAATAAATACATTTAATGAGATGGCTTTTGCCCGTACCAGCTCCACCAGTAACAAATACATGAAATGGTTTAGGATTATTACCATTTACTTTTTCCAAACACCATTGTCTAACTTTATAAAAAACAACCTTTTGGTTCTTATTCAAACACCTGAGTAATTTTAATGCATCTTGCTTGGAAACCTTAAATGAGTGACTTTCAATAGTATAACTTATTCCGTTATCTTTCTTTGAATTCAAATCAGGAATATCCAATTCATTTTCAATATCTTCCTCATGAGGCTGGCACTGTTCTTTACATTACTGTCTTTCTTCATTTTCAGGACTTATCATTGCCCAAGCATCCTCAAGTGAACACAATCTATCTAATAGTTCCTCAGCTTCATCAATTGCTCTAGCATTAACCTCGTACAAAGCCCGATTACATTCAACAATTTTTATTACTGATTGTAAAACACCATTCAACTTTACTACTCCATTTGTATAAAAATCTTCATAGGTTTCAAACTGCTCTGGTTTAAGTTGAACACTAATGCGATATGGAAGATATAATTGCAATATACTTTGATAGTATTTTTCAGGATGTTTTGCTATTGAAAACCGTGGAAAACGTATAACAGCTGGATCAGTTCGACTACGTTTTTGTATAAAACCCAAATTGTTTTTCAATTTGTACATACATGATTTACTTTTTTTAGGAATATTACTGGTATATATAACCCTGTAATCTGAACAAAATGTTGCTAAGCACATTGCTTCAAATGTATTTGTTTCAGGCCTTGCTAAATACCGGTCAACTCTACTAGTCATCCAGATATCATTGTCATCACATTTACTTTGAATTACACTAAGAGGAAGACTCATTCGAACAGGATTATCACCAACTGGTATGAACTCTACTTTTCTAGAACCTTCTTTTAACCTAAGATTACATACGCGATACACTGCTTCTTGTGCTGACACCTCACGATTGTGTAAATATGCAGAGCCTATTTGTTTCATACTATATCTGGCATCAAAATTACCTTTCAGTACTTCCTCCTGAGTACGAGACAATAATAAACCCATTTCACGTTCACTTTTGGACATGTAAGATACAACATAAGCAACACAAGCATATGCATCACAGATATACTGAATGTCCATATTTGCATTCCAACATCTAATTAAATGTGCATTATATAAATTGACCCAAACATCTTGTGGCCGTCTCTTATGAACAATACTAGCCTTATTACTTAATTCATTGTTAGCTCTCTCAAAGTCTTCTTGTGTTATATTAATGCTTTCAAATAACTCTTTAGTTGTTATACATTCCTTTTCATTGTTCTGTATGGCAGTCCACACTGATTTCAACAGCTCCTTGTTAACAAGATCTCTTTCTTGAATATCATTATTTATATTCATTTTATCGTCAGTGTCTATATCATCTGTTGGTTCAGGCTTGGTAATAAATGTTTCTTCTGATGGTGGTCTAGGAAAATTGAATCTACAATCAGTACCCTTCTTCTTACATGACTTGGAATGTTTTTTACTATGCTGCTGCACTTGACTGATAATTTCGTGCAGTTCTTCATCTTCTTCCTTTGATGGTAGTTTACAACTAATGTATTTATCAATGAATTTTACAACATCTGTATCCTTATCATATTCCAAGTTGGGTGCATGTTCAATCCAGAAAAGACAATGTGTATGAGGAGATCCTCTCTGTTGGAATTCTACTCTATAAAAATAGTCTTTTACTTTTCCAATTGGTTTTGCTGAAGACATTATTACATCTTTCAGAAATGTGTGAAATCTTCTATCAAACATTCTAGCAACAGTTACAGGGTTACTTCTCAATATTGTACATTTTTCATTCCAGTTCAAATCTTTCACATCTCTATTATCTCCCTGTTGTCGTAATATTGTATTTATTACTTCAGGCCATCTCATATCTGCTGCAGAAAATGAACAGAACCATGTTGGTATACCTAGCTGTCTAACCATAGCTAATACATCCTTCTGTGCTGCTTGCCAGAATGGGGGTGTACCTCGAATTGGTTTGAGAAACTTGTATCCCATATCAGATTTTAATATCTCATTTAGTTGCTTTCTATCTTTGATCATGCTAGCATTTAAATTAGTGTGGTTATTGATTTTAGTAGAACTTTTACGTAAAGCAATAGAAACAGAAGACCTAATTTGTTTAATCTCTGATAAACACTGAGCATAAAATATGTATTGAGTATTCTTAGCAAATCTATTATCAACATTCATAAGTCGATTATGCAAATATCTACACAGCGTTAATTTGGTATCACGATCATCATCAAAAACAGGTTGGCCCAACGGAAACAATGCTGGAAAACATTTAGCCTCGTTACCTTCTTCCATTAACATTCTTACTGGACTATTGCCTTCACAAGGTGCAACACAAACTACATCATCAAAATATTGATCTAAAATTTCTTGTCCAATATCAATTGGTTGTAAACATGTATCTAAAGGAACACCACGCAAACGATCATCATCTGTTTCCTCCTCCTCCTCATCACTTTCATCTGTAATTTCTTGTTCAATTTCTTTCTCATTTTCCAACAGTGTATTGTCCCAATCATCGCTAATTATAATGTCATTATACCACTTATTATTATGTTTGAGGTAATGCAAGGCATTTTCAACACGTTCTTTGTTCACAAATTGATACTGATAATGTCCTTTATAGGTCAATTTTCTCTTGAGCTTAACACGAACCATCTGATCATTACTCTCAGGCCTTGGTAATATTTTAACTGTATCTGTTATATTTGAGGGTACACATACAACTGGACCATGTACACCATGCTGTCCACCCTTAGGTAATGCAATCATTTTCATAAATGGAATATTTAATGCAATTAGATGTTCTTCTAGTATGTTCAAACAACTCAATTGTTCTGGAATGTCTACTACATTTAAATTATTATTATTTACCTCAGCGGGAATTTTGTTAGCAAGCAATTTTCTGTGACATGTGAAGCATACCCACAAAGATGATCTACTTGATTGACCTATAACACAATTAGAACAACAATTCTTATTACAAATATGCAAGTATTTTTCAGATATACACTTTTGATTTTTATATTTATTTTTTGTACATTTTACCACTTGTTTATTAAAGAGAAGTTTATGACATGAAGCACACACATATTCAGGTCCTTTAGATATATCTTCCTTAAATTGTTTTGTAACAATTCCTATATTACTTCGTTTTTCTTTCCTATTTACTGCACATCTCTGATTCCTTTTTAACATACTTTCCTTATATGGCTTATTTGTACGATATTTAACTTTTCCATATTTAATTGTATTATTTCGAAATGTTACATCATTTTGATACCTCAGTATTGAATTTTTTTTCAATTTCCTCTTGTAATAACTATTGCACAAGTATTTCTTCTTAATATTTGCAATGAGCATATTTCTGAAAGTAGCATTGTCACGGTACTTATGTTTACTACTTGCAATGAGCATATTTCTATAAGTAGCATTATCACGGTACTTATGTTTACTACTTGCAATGAGCATATTTCTGTAAGTAACATTATCACGGTATTTATTTTTACCACTTGAAATTAGCATATTTCTATAAGTAACACTATTACGATATTTACATTTACTGCGTGCAATAACTTTTTGTCTGTATTCAATATTATGATGATAATTTGCTTTAACACTCATTATTTTCTTCTGCCTATAAGCAGTATTATTATGATATTTCACTGTGGTGCTATTTAGTAACTTTTGACCTTGTTCAGCATCAGCATCACTGAAGTTATGTAAACTGTGTTGATACATAATATCTTGATTTTTTGGATGGATCATTTCAATTGCTTTAGACCTTGGCTTTTTTTCTTTTATTCTTTTTGTTGTAAGGTCAATGTTGGTTTCAAATTTTCGTTTCACTTCCTGCGTTTTCATTTTATACTTTTGTTTGTCATACATAGCTTTCTTTTGCTTACGATTATCATTACTAGAAGTCTTTTTAGCCTTATATTTCTGATTTGTATCATCTGAATTACTAGCATTGTATTTTTCTGTACATGTACTGTGAATATTATTACATATCTTAGCCTTTTTGCTGTCCACGGTGCTCTCCTTCACATGTTGTATAATATACCTCTCCTTATTTCTTTCTTTGGCTTTCTGTTGATTTAACCTCAAATTTACACGTTTTCTTCTCTTCTTCTTCACAGTTTTAATTAGTACATTATCCGTTTCAATATTTATATGATCAGAGTCATATCTCAGTTCTTGATCCTCTGGTAACATTTCCATATTAAAGTCCAATTGCGGTGATTTTTCTTGTTGTTGTCCTTGATTGTCACACACAGACGGTAGAACTAATTCATGTACTGATAATACAACATCATAGTGGACACTTTGTGCATGATATAAATATATAGCATTAGGTGATTTGAAACTACATGTACTAGTATTTGTCCTAAAAGTATTGGCAGAAAATATATACCACTTGTTGGAATCATCAAATGTGTAAATGTCAGTATGCAGCATATGTGCTACAGCCATGATTTCAACTTCTGTGGCCCATATTCCAGATTCAAACATTCTCTGTCTAATAACATACTCTTCTACATGTACAAATCCTCCTCTTAGAAAACTGTTAAATTTATCCCCATTTATCAATAAGTGATTAACAGTTGCTAATCTTAACTTCATGTAATTATCTTCAGTACCAGAAATAGCAAATGAAACAGCCCTGAAAAAACAATTACCATCACCCTTTATTTTCTTAACACAATCAGGTCGTCCCATTTCTATACAATCTTCTGAAATTTTATCTTTTTCCGAGCATAAATTCTTCAATCCATGTAATGTACACAATGCATTCTTTTGAACAATCATTAGTGGAATAAATTTAAAATTGGGTAACTGTGAACAATGAACAATTTCAACATCATCATCATCATATTCATTTGGTTCAATTGATTTCATATTTCTATCATTTGGTAAACAACAATCTGACAGATCATTACACAAATCAAGACTTGATTTCAAATTGATGTCACCTTCACTGTTTTGTACAACCTCCTCAACAATTTCAATTGGCTTGTGTTCATTTTCAAAAGTAATACCAATAGTACTACAACCTCGACTATTTTTAGACGTTACATCTTCATACATTAGCACTTCATTATCGATCCTCACACATACACCAGTAATCTCAAATTGCTCAACATTAGACAAACACATTGACCTTCCTAAATCATTACAATACCTGTGTACTTCTTGCAATGTAGCAACACATTTCAGTAAACTTCTTCCTCCACAGACCTGCCAACCATGATGATTTCTAGAATGTGAATCAAAAATATAGTACAAGCCGTGGTCGACAATAACAGCAAATGTATTTGCATTGAAACAAATGAAACAAGCATCATATCTTTGTAGAGTCTGTTCAATGGCACATCGAAAAGTCATCAGATTAAAATCTGCTAAATTGGACTCATCTCCAACAGTACCAAATACAGATTGTCCAAATTCCATATTAAAATCCTTATGAAAAACGTCCAATTTACTTGGCAATTCATTTATTAATAAATATTCATTATGAACAGTAGAAGCACGATATAAATAACCATACAATTCATTACCAGTATTTAATACAATATCCATATCATTACAAGACCAATTTTCCACTTTCTTAACCCTGCTATACAATATTGCACACAAACTATTTGGAACACATTGCTTTCCACTACTGTTCCCAAATCGAGAATCACCTTGATGAAAACTTCCTTGTACAATTATTGGGTTACAAGACACAGAAGATTTATTTTTAACAATAGGATCTGCTTTATCAATATTCTGTACAGGGACAAAGACTTGAGTATCTTCAGTAACCTTTGTTGATTTAGAATTCCTTTGTAATTTTCTATGCTTAAGCTTCTCTTCAACATTCAAATATTCATCTACATGTACTGGAACATGTTTAACCTTGACCTTCGGTTCACCTAGCCTTTCCTTTATAGACGACAGTTTCCTTTTTCTAACCTCATACCGTATACTTCTGACATTAGATGTACATCTATCCTCATTATTTGTGTTTTTTTCAACTTCAACATTTTTACTAATGGTCACATTGGTATGTTTACCACATTTCTTTGTATCCTTTGGTGGTTCTTCCTCATCAGATGCTTCTTTCTTCTTTCTATTTCTTAATGAATAACCACCAGATTGTTCCTTTACTTTTGGTATATATAGTGATTTAAGATTACTAGTCACATTTCCATCCTTAACAAACTTGCCTCTTTTCTTATGATTAATCCTTGTCTTGGTATTTTTAGCATTCTTCGTCCATCTGTCACTTGTTGATAAATCTACTTCATCAATACAGCTATTTGTATTGTTCTCTAGAGCAGCAAACATGTTACTATCTGTTGGAAAACCAAGATCATAATATAAAGACTGGCAAAAGTTATTTGTACGACATTTATAACACATCCAGACAACAGATTTCGTTTTCAAATGTTCTTGCACATTTCCCATACAGTTAACATGATACCAAGCCTTACATTCACATTGAACCTTGGCTTCACACTCCATAATTGTGTTATCACATAGCAGACATGCTTTAGTACTTTCATGTTCATTTTCTCTTTCTGATTTGTAACAAGACTTAGTTTTCATCTCTGATTGCACATTCGTATCACATTTACTTTGTCTGAACACAGCATTACAGTGATTTTCAGCTTTCTTCATGCATTCTCTTCTAACATTGTTCCTATCTTGCATCGCATTTACAACAACACCAAGACTACGTTTAGTGTGCGAAAAAATGTTCTTTTGCAACTTATCATGTGTCTCTGCTTCCTTCTTACTCAGTCGAAATTCTATTACTCTGCCATTCTTTCTTATTCTATGACATTGTCTGTACACTGCTTTTTGCATTTTTCTCCTCATTCTTGATGATCGTTTCTTCCTTTCATAAATCTCTTCAACACATTCCAACACTTTACCTCCACGACAATACTTTGTTTCCTTACATTTCCTTAGCTTTATTACTAACATCTGATGACCAAACTTTCTTCTCATCATACTTATTCTTCTCAGTTTCCTCAACATCTTTCTCATTTTATGTTTTCTTTCTCTCTTCATCTCCCAACATTCCTTCTTCATAATTCCTTTCAATACTTTAAATCTTTGTTTA
Source organism: Axiothella rubrocincta (assembly GCA_032356625.1). Taxonomy (NCBI): domain Eukaryota; kingdom Metazoa; phylum Annelida; class Polychaeta; family Maldanidae; genus Axiothella; species Axiothella rubrocincta. The sequence continues at coordinate 25,107 of JAULKN010000006.1, forward strand.
CACTTGTTCATTATTCCACAATTTTTTTTTGCTCTTGTTATCATTGCATCTTTGGTTAACACTACATCAGTTAGAGGGCAGGCTGTATGCCCTATCATTACAGTTTTATCTGCAACGACAACTGACCAACGTGTTTGCGTCTGTCCTGCAGGATCACCCAGCCGTATTGGTGACCAAGGCACATCCATCACCACTGCGGATGGAGAGGTGCACTCATTATCTAATGAGTCAGACATCACTATGATACCCCTGCGTGGGATAGACAGACTTCCCCAAGGAGGTGCCAACCTCGGGGCATTTAAATTTTCACCCAAAGGTGACGGTTCTCCCGAAAGAGCACCAAGAAAAGGAACAGGAGGGATAGAATACATGTAAAGGGAGGTTTGGGATAACATTAAACGAATTGATATAACAGACGGATTACAGACATACATGTAAAAAATCTTCAGCTTTCACCTGACAAAGTTTTCTTCACTGGATAAATCTGAGAAGAGAAAAATATTGAGACAATTATAACATTAATTAGTTTCAGCTCAATAAATATATTGATAAAATATGATGCATTACATCAAAGCGAACAATTTATCACCATGATCAATTCTGGGTTATAAGCGCTGAAAAGGGTCAAATTATGTACATTGTTAAAATTGGTTCCTTGTACATGTAGCATATATTTTCAATAAATAAATTTGTTTATTATCAGAAAATCACTAGTATACCCGTCGTCCGCACTTGAGAGCTAAATACTGATAAATGGATGGCTGCAGCTAGCTAGCTGCTGCAGACAACACTAACTTTTATCACCAACATCTCATACAGAGGCCTGTAAGTGACATGCATAGAGCTATAATGGTTAATCACAGTATGGACCACTGCACTGACAGAAATTTGATAAAAAGGTGACTGCAGACACAGACGGCAGTAACTTTTATCAGTAACATCTACAGATTCATGAAACGACTGCTACCCCGACTGCTACCCCAACCCCTACCTCTACCCCAACCCTAACCCCCACACCCCCACACTAACCTCCTACTCCTACTCCTACTCCTACCCCCAACCCCCACCCCCACCCCTACTCCTACCCCCACCCCTACTCCTACCCCCACCCCCACCCCTACCCCCACCCCAACCCCTACCCCTAATTGATGATTTGTTATGATATATTCCTATATTCTTGAGCTGTATGTAAAACATTGCGAAAAATATTGTTATAATCAGAAATATATTGTCATGATGTTCAAGACAAAACTAGACAGGTGCAGTTCAAAATTATTGCATGTATCCCTCAACCATATTATAAGCAATCAATACCATTTGCAAATTTTGTACAGATGTTACACTGAAACTGATCATAAAATCTCATAGTATACAAACTACCGACGTTTTAAGACGATGCTTAGTAGAGAAACATATCTTTTACTAAATGCATGTGCATTACAACAGGGATACTGCAAAAAAAATTCTTGGAAAGAATCCCAATAGAACTGTTATTAAATCATTGTGAATACCGAAATCAATTGAACACAAATTGCTTTTTTTTTTAATCTGTACAACAACAACTTTAGAATACAAAGTATTTGTATATTACCTCCTACATGTACATGTAGCTTGGTCTAATTCCTGCACCAAAATGTACACCAATATTAAAGAACTTTGTACATGTACTGTTTTAAGTGCAGTTCAGAGATAACATTTTGCTAAGAAGCATTGTGTTCCTAAACACAAATGTTTTTATTGCCCATTATAACACTATTTTATCATCACTATGATACCCCTGCATCACTTCCCCAAGAAGATGCTAACCTCAGGGCATTTTAATTTTCACCCAAAGGTGACGGTTAAGGAACAGGAGGAATAGAATAGAAATGCATGTAAAGGAACATTTGGGATAAGATCATAGGAATTGATATAGCACACAGATTACAGACATACATGTAAACAATCTTGAACTTTTATCTGGCAAAGTTTTCTTCACTGGATAAATCTGAAACGAAAAATAAAATTGATGCTATAAGTATCTGGCATACATGTGCATCAGATTTACTAATTTACTTTCATATTATTCACCACGAAAACAATCTAGGCCTACCACCATATACACAACTGCGGGGTTATAAGAGTTAGGGTTTCAGTTCAAGTTAAGGCCAATGGTAAATGTACATACACCAGAGGCGTACATTTTTCTACTGCTTCGATCATGTGCACCATAAGTTCAATACACACAAAACATGTGCATAAAAAAAGCGTATGCTATGGACAAGTGCAAGGTTAAGAGCTATCTAGACTCAACAAGAAACTTACAGTACTACAAAATAGCATCCTCATGCAGTGAATCCAAAGAGGATATTTAATGGTAGTAACATTGTAAAATTAAAAAAAGACAAGAACAATTTGGATACATAAGACAATTTAGAAAACAGAGCATATATTTTCATAGTCATCTATCCCAAAGGGATAATAATTCAAAACAAACAATCTTGATCTATTTTGGTGAAAGACAAAACAGAAGTTTACAACCCCCTATTCTGTACTTCTATCAAGCCATATGACAATTTATGTTAAGACACTTTCAAATAGAATCAGTTCTAATTCCCAACCAACCATATACTGTAAGTCAAAACGCATAATAACACATGCTTCCAATGTGCATTGATAACAGAAATATGAACAAGTTTATTTCAAGGCAGTAAAAACACATGTTCTGTGTACATTGGCTATTAGAGTTCTGCAGTTCACCTGTTCTGCAGTTTAGTTACCCGTTCGATCTACAGTTCTGCAGTTCACCCATTCTCCAACTTACCCGATGCAGTTTACCCATTCTACAGTTAAATCATCTTTTCAGTTTCAACGACAAATGGGAGGTTTTTTGAAAATAATTGGTGTTAACCTCGGGTTTCCCAGGCATTTATTTTGCCCAAATTTTATACCTACATGTAGACTAGGAAGCGCAGTTTAGGAAAAAGTATAAATTTGTGTCAAACTAATAATGACAAAAATGACACTTTGACAATTTTACCTTAATTAAACAAGGCTAATTAAGTCATACTGTACAATTGTAAAAGCATCCTTTTTGTCATTTACTGCTAGTAGTACTTTTTAGTCCTACCCAAATTTCAAACTTCTTCCTCAGCTGATTCCTAATCTTAAATATTCCCTAGTCTAAATGAATAAATTACAGGTAATGGCCGTACTATATATATCTTCATGTACGCATAGACCGGTCTATCAAGTACTGCACTAGGTCTACATGAAGATGTAGTACAGCCGTTGACTATAATTTATCCGTCAAAATATATACATTTTGGGGAAATGGAGTTTAGCACCTTGCCCATTCTTGCCCATAAAATGAATGATTTTCAAACAAAATAATAATTTGGAAATAAAATACAGAATTACCTCAGCCATATCAGTGTGTACCACATACATGTATACCTACTGGCTGTAAAATAAATCTTGGCCTAGCTAGGCCAACAACTGATTAAACGAAACATTGCGCAGTAAGCAAACTATACATGTACAGCCAACAAATGTCAACTTCTCCAAAATTTACAAAATCAAGTGGTTCTCCAACAGAATTTGCAATAACTATAGAATACCCCGCCACCACGTCCCTTTTCTAAAAAGATCATGGTACCCAGAAATCACTTCACAACGATTCTAACTAAAGGTACCACACTAGTCACCAAAACAGGAGTGGCAGGGTATTCTATAAGAAATATGGAGTTAACATAAATTTCTTAAAATGCGGAATAATAATTTTGGTATAAGTTTACAATGAAATTGCTGATAATAGTCAAGAATAACCACTTTTCTTTGTCCAAAAAGGTTCAGTTAACATTTGGTGTCCCATACTTGTATTCTGTTTCCTGAAATCGCCAACAGCAAGCCCACAGCAGAGTAAAATAATATTCATGCACCGCATTGTTGTTGTTGTTGTTATTGTTGCTGTTTTAATGCATGGCTCTTTCGACAAACTTGTGTCGATCCTGTGTGCCAGTTGCTATAGAAGTCCACGAGGTTATGCACTTTGCTACATATAGTTGGCTAAAAGACACAATAACCCTCGCCAGATAAAGTTACAGCTTGAGTGGTGGGAGAAAAGCCCCAGAACTAGGAAAAACCCACGAAATTAGGCAGGGACCGAAAACCCAATTCACATGCAATAAACACCAGCGGGGTTTGAACCTGGGACTTACAGGGGTGAAGATGAGATGAGGAAAGGAACACTGCGCCACCTAACCCCCCTTGCACCACGTTGTGTGTCGTAGAAGAAACTGGCACATACGGCAAACGTATACCTTTCGTGCCGCACCGCGTTGATTATTGCAAACATCTTAAATATAACCACGATTTAATCTAATTCGATAATCACGTAATATGTCTAACACGCTATCATGCTATACATCAATAAACCTCAACACTGTACCCTGTTCCTGAATATTCATAAATAAATTAATAATCTTTGAAATTTCATACAGCAACAAATACTTACCATGCGCATGAATAATTCACATGACAGAATGGTTCCCGAATGGTTCCCGAATCCCAACCCTGCATGCCTAGCTAGCTAGCGCGCCTGGCCTAGTCTCGGTTCGAGACGCTCCTGGGTGATTTTATTCGAAGATCCACGGGCAGCATGCACCGCGCACAATACAAACCACCAAACAGCACCACACACACAGCGCTATCAGCCACACACAACGATACGTACACCACTGACGGAGACCGGTGACATCGGTCCCACAGCGGTCCCTCTGATAGCACCGTACCCGCTGTGTGTGTGGCGCTGTTTGCTGGCGCTGTTTGGTGGTGTGTATTGCATTGCGAGGTACATGTATTATGCTGACCGTACCGTGGATCGTCGAATAAAATCACCAGGAGCGTCTTGAACCGAAACTAGCCTGGCCCTATAGAATTCCCGTATGTTTATTATTATTATACTGTTTTTTAACATACCATAGAATTGTCATAGCACAAAAGCCGACTGGAGACCGCACGTGACCGCACGTACCGACCACGAATTAAAGTGTTTTTTTCTCATAAAATAAGACAGATGTAAAAAAAAAGGGGGGAGACATGCGCACGCGCACACACACAAACACACACAGGCACACCTACGTACACACCTACGTACAAACTCACACACACACGCAAATTCGCCAAATTATTCGTAATAAAGATACTAAGAAAGCAATTCGAATGCACAACTTACCAAACTTAAAGATAATGAAATGATGCAAGGTTAATAATAATTATCCTTGGAAGCACCCTATTAACTTCGGGCACCACGCTATTAGCTGTGGGTAGCACTCTATGGGCCACTCTATTAACAATTGGGAAAAACCTAGATTTTTGTCAACCATACACACAAATGCACAACACTGAGCAAAGTACATTATTTATTATGTTCAGATTTTCACTGGTTATGAACTTATCTCAACATGAATCAACATGAACTAATCCCTAGTTTTTGGACAAAGTTGAATTGCATAGTTACAATGAAGTGAAAACTACCAAATACAAATATTTTACATCAGTGATATCATATACACAAGATAGATGCAAAATAGGACTGTATTTCTTCTCGCCGGTCCATTCCAGTACATTGCAAGCTAACTACCCATGTTCCATACACAATATGTACG
>JAULKN010000007.1:0-28602 GCA_032356625.1 Axiothella rubrocincta
GCGGCAACCGATGTTACTAGTGTGGATGGTCATGTATTGGTTACATCCGGAACAATCAAGCAGCAGCATAGACATTGTAGTACTGTTATTGGAGGCATGTTATTACGTCATGGGTACATCCATCCTACCGATATGAAATTATTGTTTGACTATGGGGAGATACCAGCTTCTGATGATAGTGATATTAGCACCGTTACTGATAGTAATACATCAAGGCCTAGGCGGCAGCAGTTTTCACTGGGGTCTTGGATATGTTGTGAAGGTAATAATTTTAAAGAATCTTGGGAATGGTGATAATCAATTAATATTTATTGCTATGGCACCTAGATATGACAGTAGTCTATCTTTTCGATTATCGGTGGTGATCTTTGAATGCCTATAAATCCACAGATAATGAAGACGGTGGTGATTGAATTATTATTAGTTAGAGTAGTTGTTTAATTTTAGCAACAGACAAATTTAAAAGTCTATCATTATCATTATCGTCTGCATGATTATTTGTAAGAGATACGAGCTTTCTTAGAAGCACATGCAAGCTCTTCAGTAGCCTCGGCAACTTGTTCTTCTACAGAAGGTTGTGTCCACGTGAGTTCTTCAACAGTAGCATGTTGCTTGTAATACTGGAAAATCTCCCAAGTCATCTGCACATCGGCGTCAGCAAAATGGGCATAATCATACACACCATCAGGACATACACATTCATGTAGTTGTTGGAGCCTAAATCCATAACGAAGGGGAGTATAGCTAAGACGTTTCTTGTACTTATCTTTTGCTTCACGAGGTAGATACTTTAGCAGGGAAACAGAAAGAGTGTCGCTCTTTGGGACATCATTCCATATGACCCGCTGGTCAGGGCTGAAGCTGTTTGTCAACACAGTATGTTCATGGTCCATGTTGTGTGCAATCACAAAACCATCATCGGGGATATTCTCAATGATGCGAATGAATTCATCCAGAACCAACTCCACATCATCTCCGTGTTTAGATGCACGCTCGGTAGTGATACCATGAACTTCCGTTGCCTTTGGGGCAATCTCTTTATATGTCCCATACGGTTTTATTAGGTACTGCTTAGATTCAAGACAGTCACCTGTATCACTGAAAAGCTTCCAAGCAATCTCGACTATGCGTCCTGTGTCATGTGTGCTTTTACCAGTCCAATCATGCGTTTCCAAATCAACAACCATATACTTGACATTACCTGGGAGCTCTCTAGTATCCGGTACGATGCCATCCCACTTATTACCATCACGCAGCCATTTCTCACGTTTCTTAACGGCTGTGTAAACCTTCATCTCAGTTTGAATTCGAACAAATGAACGTGATGTCCTCGTATCGAATGGGAGTTTATACGGCAACAAGGTGTCAGCAACTTTTCCCTCACCGTCAACTAGATTTCGTTTGGCATCGTCATCGTTTGAGGATTGTGTAATCAAATTATTCATCTTCGCTGAAGATTCTTCCGTCAAATCAACAACAGCATCTGATGTCTTATTCAAATCGATGTAATCACCTACAAAGATGATATCACCATCCAGTGATTTGTTATTATATGATGATGAGGATTGTGTAATCAAATTCTTCACTGAAGATTCTTCTGTGGGAGAACTCATATTGTTTGGTTTGCAATGTGTAAAATTTATGAGCTTGATGGAGTGAGTTCATACTAATACTAATCACAAGGGCTGTACGAATCAACAGCAGAGGGCTGTACGAGAAGTAACAACAGCCCATGATCATGATATATACTAATATATCGATGTGCGTTGAGGTTTTTTAGGGCTGTTAATATGCATTATTAACATTATTTATCTAGGGCTTTTACAAAGCTCATACCCTCATATAACATCATATACAGTCTAATATCACTTCTTCGTTATAGCCCTGGAGTTGACATAACATCTCTACAATCAATATTATTTTATCAGTATAAAGGGTCTCAAAATCAAAATACCTCTGCAAAACATCACATCATTATCATTATCTCCCTTCGTCAATACACATCAGACGATTTTATATTGTGTTTCTTTAGATGTTAACCTGTGTATTTGATACCGAAGCCAAGGCTACCGATGCCGACGCTGATACCGACGATGAATATTCATTTAACGACATTTCAGAGGACACTTCCTGTGACGATGAAAGTGTACACAGTGATGAGGTAAAGCCTATACCATTACTAGACAAAGATCTGGTCGAACATCCTGAGGATAGTGTAGTAAAGTTTTGCCGTGGGATGAAAGGCTCATGTGGTACAGCAAGTGATGGATCGTATGACGGTGATCTTTCTGATTCATACGACAGACTCTCTTCATTTGATGACGACAAAGATGGGGAGGATAGTGATAGGGATGTTGGAGCGGAGCCCAACAGAGGAGAAGATAACGATGATAGGAGTGAGAGTGCTGAGAGTGCAAAAGATGACTGGCTTGAGATGAAGAAAGCAAGGCCATCAATTGCCAAGAAACGAAGTTTATTCCAGGTATACCTTAAACAAGATTCATCAGACGATTCATCCGAAGCTGAATCTATTCATGTCACACCAAAGAGGAAAAGGATGATGATCATGGTGGACGATGATGAAGACGGAGAAGCATAAAGTAGACAGTGACAGATTGGAATGTTTGTTTAGTCATTTAGTGATGATTGTGTAGAATCATTTGTGGTTGTTGTGCCATGGGTAGATAATCTTTACAATCTATAGATATATTATCATGGAACAGATTAAACTCATGTAGAATCATTGTATCACCCTTAAAGCAGTTCACAAAATGATTCAAATTTGGAAGACATATCCTAAAGATACCTAGCATATCTGTATTTCAAAAAGACTGCCTTGACTAATGATCTCCGGCATTATTAATGTTGCCACATGAGTCTTTTTGACTAATGATCTCCGGCATTATTAATGTTGCCACATGTGCTAATGTATTATTTGGGTATTAAATAATGTGGGTGTGGTGCTGGTCCCGTGAGGGCCAGTAGCAATGGACCAGTAAAATTATAAACAATGTCGACTATGGTACCATACTTTTGTATACGTATCATATTTATAATGAATGGAAGGCACAAAATGGACGTGGACAATTGAATAATCTACTATATTATCAACCATCAATTACTTCTCGTTCAACATAAATTAACATCCAGAGTGATCAACAAACATATGTTCACCACCCACTTCACAAAAAAATATAATAATCTGTCACTAATCACAACTTATATCAACTTATAAAACAACATCACGACACTGCAACATACATTAGACATTCACTCTTCCCCACTTAACTCGTCAACTCCGAAGTGGAGTGCAAACCACTTGTAAGCTTCTTTCTCGTCGTCGGATAATAGTGCATACAAATCCGAATCCGACTGTGCAGCTTCGTGAATATCAGTACCTTCACCGTCTGCGGTCCGGGAGGGCCGATGAGCACGTTTACTGGGGTGGAGCATATAGTAGTTGAAGAAGTGAATGGTACACCTGAACCGACCCATTCTCCTCTCCAATCGGCATTGCCTTTTAAATAACTGCCATCCAGTCATCGGACGTTTTCGAGTAGTACTAGCAGTGATAGTGCTACCAGGTGGTTTTTGTTCAAGATAAGGCAGACTCTCCTCCTTGTTGCTCTTGTTGGGTACCGCTGCCTCCTTGGTGTTGTCATCGTCATACTTGGGGAGTAATCCAGAGAAAGAAGAAAGTGAACCAATCTCCAATAAATCCATATCGTCGACGTCGACGGGTCCTTGGTTAGCTGACACGCCTTGCATATCAACGTCAACAATGAAGTCGTCGGGTACTTGGTTTGCTCTTTGTAAACCAACATGACCGGGCATGTTTGTAACACAAACCGGAGAGTTGGCACGGGCAAATGAGTTAGCCTGGGGGGTGGTCATATGTTATGGAGATGAAAGAGGACGGGATAAAAGATTCTGTTAGTGTATTCGGTTTATAATAGTAATCAAATAAAAGCACAGAATGCCAAACAAAGCAAACAAAGCAGCCAAATCACCGAGACTTCATATTAAACACACGAGTACATATAACAAAACAATACAAACGCGGACTTTCCTCCTCACACTGACGACCAAATTGTTGAGACAAACTATTGTTGGTGGCGTTTGCAACATAAACCGGCTCCATCCCGGTTGGTAGACTATTAGCTCCCTCTTCGGTCCGGTTCATGTTTGGAGCACGAACTGTAGAATAACTACCACCCTCGACGAGCTCCTTTAACTTTTCTTTTAAGACAATCACAGTCGCTTCGAGGTCTCGAGTTCTCTTGATTATGTTATCGATTTCGTCGCTTGTCACACCATGAAGCAGATCCTTGTGATCCCTTCGAAGCCTGAGGTTAATGACGTGGCTCATCAGTTCAAACTGGGGGTCCGAATGAATAGTATTGCTAATACTTCCATCTGTAGTAGTAGTAGTTAATGCTGGATGGTATTGATACCCATCGCCACGGTGATGAGCATGTGCCGGAGCAGTAATTGGTGACAATTGTGGCTGCTGCGGCATATGACACAATCGAAATTGTTTGTATGGTGTGTTGCCACCGCCAACATCTTGCAACTGCAATGAGAAGAGGGGATGATATTTAATGATAAGAATATGCCGCTGCAGTGTAATAATAATAATAAAAAACATCAAACAAATAATACACATCATTTGGCAACAACGGCAACAACGATACAATAATTGCAATACACTCTCACGTACCATGCTGCTATTATTCATACCGTTCATATCGATTGATCAATTGGAAGATAGATACTTTTAATTGGGGTTGTGATGTTGTTTAGTTTTATGTGATGGTTGGATGTTAGTACTTGTTATGCAATACATAAACTTGATGCCACAATCGCCGATTATTGTTGGCGGCATATTGGGCTGTTAAATTGTTAATTATAGTGAGGACTGCACTATATTTAGGGCTGTCAATACAAGTTCAACAAGGTGTCAACCCACACCACATTTTGTTTCGAACAAAACAAGAAAATCGCTGGGTATCTTTTTTTCCTCCCGAGTTCAGTTCAATAAATGCAAGTAGCTAGAGCAGTTGCACTTATATTAAACTGGGCTGCAACCCTCATCTAAACCACTACACAAATACATGATGCCAAGCACTACAGACAAATACACCATATCAACTGCAAAGGAGGATACAGATATGACTGTAATCGTTGAGTTAGCAGCCATTTCCTACTTTGATGATCTGATGAAACATATTATTGAACAAGAGATGATTTATCATGACGACGACAACAACGATATCCTTCGTATTATCAATCTTATCCAGGAAAGTACACCGTTAGTATCATATGATTTCTTGTGTTTAACCAAGTTGGTCGACTAACATATGTACAACCATCTATCTCTTTCGCCTTCGTCATTCGGATAACGTGTATCACTCTAATCCAGGAAAGTACGCGTTAGTATCATATGATTTCGTGTGTTCAATACGAAGACTCGACGATTTGGATACACTTCATTTGGCATGTATCAACCAAGTTGTTCGACTAACACATATGTTACAACCATCTCTCTCTCTTTCGCTTTTGTAAATCGGATAACCTGCATCCTCCAGGAAGTATCAACGACATTAGATTTGTTGGAGATGGTGTGCGTGAATACACTGAAGAATCCATTAATGAATTTTGACAACAATGAGAATATTGTTAAAGCTCGCTCGATGAATACGGCATTGGAAGAAAAATTAAGAGGTTTAATGGTATAATGAAGCACGTCTTTCCCTATTGGTGTAATGTAGAAGAATATAATTTGCTATTAGTGTCAATTTAAGTTTATTTATCCCGTCTTTCCTATACACACTGTTCTTCACAATCACGACCATAAACTCTTTATTAAAAGTCAGCATCAATACTGAATACTTGTTCCTCTGCTTTAACACCAACTCCAGACTTGGCATACTCCCCAACTCTTTTCTCAAAGAAGTTTGTTTTCCCTTGAAGAGAAATCATCTCCATCCACTCGAAGGGGTTGACAGCGTTGTAGTATTTGTCACATCCGAGGGCACCCAGCAATCTGTCAGCACAGAACTCAATGTATTCACACATAAGACCGGAGTTCATCCCAATCAACTCCACAGGAAGTGAATCAACAACAAACTCTTTTTCAATCTCCACGGCATTGGTAATGATCTCTACAATTCGACTCTCTGGTAGCTTATTCACAAGCTTTTTGTAGAGTAAACATGCAAAATCACAGTGTAAACCCTCATCGCGTGAGATGAGTTCATTCGAGAAGCAAAGACCGGGCATTAATCCTCTCTTCTTTAACCAAAAGATGGCACAGAACGAACCGCTGAAGAAGATACCCTCGACGGCTGCAAATGCAATCATACGCTCAGCAAATGATGCACTATTGGCATCACACCACTTAAGTGCCCACTTAGCCTTCTTCTTTACAGATGGTACAGTTTCAATAGCATTGAGTAAATGCATCTTTTCAGTTTGATCCTTAACATAAGTATCAATCAATAATGAGTAGGTTTCACTGTGGATGTTCTCTACAGCAATTTGAAAGCCGTAGAAGCACCTTGCCTCTGCACTTTGTACCTCTGTGGCAAAGTTACCAGCCAAATTTTCATTAACAATACCATCGGAGGCTGCAAAGAAGGCCAACACGTGTGAGATAAAATGTCGTTCATTGTTGGATAAATCGTCCCAATGTTTGAGATCTTCTGCTAGATCAATTTCCTCGGCTGTCCAGAACGATGCCTCGGCCTTCTTATACATTTGCCATATCTGTTGTGGTGGGTTATGTCGTCAGTGGCATTCCGTAGAAGGTGAATCAGAAGTATCAACAATACATCAACAACAAAACAAATATCTCTCTATTGCTCTAAACTCACATCGTTATCCTGTATTGGAAACAACACAAAGCGGTTCGGGTTTTCCTGTAATAACGGATCCATCTGCAATAAGAACTACATTTATGATCATCCACTAGAGTATTGTTCTGCCAACAAAATAGGGCTGTTAATAATTTATTAATTTGGTAACAGCCTGTGTAACTAATTAATGCATATCTTCCTTTCTAGATGGAGTCCTAATATAGGCCTAGGACCGATAATACCATGATAACATTCTTCTCGTTTATCTTCATAATAACACTGACTGAGTTTGTTAGTTGATACTGGATTGTCTTCGTTTGCTCCACATAAGCCAAGCATTATTAGCAAATCAGAATGCCAAGATGTATTGGGAGTCTGTTGACATTAAATGGGAATAGTATCCTATGATAAAGTACGGTGTAAAGATACAAATACGGTGTACAATACGGCTTCCAGTACAACTTCACAGCTCACACTTAATAACTGGTTCGTTACTCTTTAGTTACTATATACCCGCAAGACTTGCAAAGACATTAAAACACACATATCCTTAGACCACTCTTTCTAATTCTAGTTTCCATTATACCATTACCATTCATTTCCACTTTTGGTAGAGACTTCTTGAATTGTATCAAAGTCAGGTACCCGTGTGGCACACCTATAAATGTATCGGAGCTCACTTTCAGGCCAGTGATTCAAACCAATATCGTTCTTCACGAATTTCTTGATGTCCCAATCCAATAAGAAATAATCCAATGCAATATCTGTGTTAATAACACGCTTAGCTTTGAACGTCTGATTGACATCTTTCTTAAACTTAACAAGCAAAGCCTCCAGATTAAACTTGTCTTTGAAGTATCTGATAACGCCCGGCTGGTTTTCGCAGGACCATGAATGAAGGTCTTCGTGCAATCCATTCATATTATTTGCAAATACGTTGTGTATTTTTGCGATAGCATAACCAAGCGAGTGGCGCTCAAGCGACGATGCTGCGCGGCTTACTTTGTGGGTGAAAGCAATCACCGATTTGGGATAACCCAAGCACCCATTGGCGTTCATTGTCCTGTGCAGCTGGTTTGGGCCGTGTGGTTGTCGGCGGATAAAGATTTCCCGAAGAGAACTCACCCAATAAGGCACATCGTTGCCGTTAAACACCTTTTCCAACATCATCTTAATGAACGGAGCTTTTACATACCAAATAGTACTTGGCAATCGAATGAACACTACACGATAAACAAAATTACCGCTTTTGAACAGACCACTCAAAAAATAAGTAATGGAATCCGCCTTTCTGTTGATTACTAACTGTTTCCGAAACTTATCCATACCACCAATCGGTTCTCCTGTTGTACGATTGTAGTTCAACCTTTTTATGAGATGAAATAATCCGGATTCACATCCAAGGGGCTGTAAAAAGGCCTCTTAATCACCAAAGGGCTGTTGAATCATCTTAACGAAATCCACAAGCATAATAATAATATTATATTAGGATAATGAATCCAGTGATCAAGATGGATGAAAAGCAACACGGGTCACATTCAAAACAGTGATCGGGAATATAAATCAGTTCATCTAAAACTACCGATGGACATGGATTCAGACGGAGGGAGGACATCGATTAATAAGATAATATATAGTTGTGTGGTGGATAGTTTGTTGTCATGTAGCAATCTTAGTTTTGCAATCATACAGGGTGGAGTTAATCGGAGTTACACCTGCTTTTCATTTACACCGCATTGTGGATATAAGAGTACATTGACACAAATGGTAGAAGAAGAGAGTTGTGTATATTAAAGTAGTACCTAAGGTAATATCTCTCCTCTCTAGTAAGTATTCTCGGCGAAGGATAGTACTGTATTTTAAATTTAAAATAGGAAGGTAGTATCATATGTTCTTCTCATTAATACCTTGCTAATTTAAAAAAAAATAAGATACCATTCTTCAAACCTGTAGGTTATGTCTTAGAGATTCAAACGCGCGTACGATCCGACCTTAAAATACCTATCTAGAGGTCAACTCTCTTCAATGCTGTTCATATGAATACTACGCAACTACTCCAGTCCTCCTCTAAGGATGTAGCACATCCTCTGCTTATAACCAAGCTATCCAACATGCAAAAGAAGTTCATTCCCGTCGTCGTCCTGGTATCCTCTATAGATGCCAAGATTATCAACACCCAATAATAGTATCAGCAGTATTATCAATTGTCGTCAGCCCTCCATAATTTTAATATAACCAAAATCCAACAATACACAGGATGATATAAGCATACGTTGCATCAGAGGCTCTAAATTTTATACAGCCTTTAGTTCCTTTACCGACGGCGTTTCCAATCCGTGATAGTAATGTTAATAATGCATATTAACAGCCCTAAAACCCAACGCACATCGATATATATATATAAGTATATCATGATCATGGGCTGTTACTTCTCGTACAGCCCTCTGTTGGTCATATTCGTACAGCCCTTGTGATAGTATGAACTCACTCCATCAAGCTCATAAAATTTACACCTGCTCCACCAAGCTCATAATTCCTATTCACTGCTAATCAGATATCAAATACACTACCACATCGATATAACAATGGCTGGCAAAACGAAAAACACACCTACAAAGAAGAACAACAACAATGTGACAAACCCATACCGCAACAGCTCCTTTGGATTATCCATGAGATTGAAGGGCAGCCCTGTCAAAATGGGACAAGGTGGTCGTCATAACAAAGTGTTTGTAAGTATGAGTATATTATACCAAGTTGCTGGAGTACACTCTCTTGTATACCACACTCACTGAATGTCATATCCCATCTCAATCAAACATAACAGACAAGCAAGACGGCAGTGGATGGTGTATTCGCATCCTACACATTGTCCCCTGACGGCAAAGGGACGGCCTACGTCAAGCCCATGATAACATTCTACAACGAGAATGGCGAAGAGTTGAACCTCATGGAATTATGGGGAGGATGTGTTGGTTTCGGGAAAAGGCGTAACTATAATCCCGAAGACCCACGCGAGGATACTGTATTGCCTGGGAAACCCGGAGTCAATTGGGGTTGGGATATAATGATAAACGTTGCATTATCCGACGAGGATACCCCCACCTCTATTGGTAAAAAGATTGCCCAGCAATTCGAAAAGTTCACCGAGGAGCGGAAGGAGGACTTTGGCAGCAAGCAGCTGTACAAGTTCGGTGCGGACGTCACACCCAAAGACGAGCTCCCACCCCTCTCCCACCTAATGCGGAATGAAGATATTGTTACTCTTTTCCTGTATTTGTTTGGAGACAAAGGGAAAGATGAGTTGTTTAAAAACGAACCACTCCTTGTTAGTTTCTTTGGGGATGCCGACGTGGCACGTGGATTGTTAAACTACCAGGTTTTTGCTTAGGTCGAATGGACGAGGGAACTTGCGGGGGGTGAAATGCCGGGGAATTTTTCTTTGTATCTGTGTCTTAGTTTAGAATTGAACAGGAGGCGTTCTAGTGTTCTAAGTAAACGAAGCAATCAAGTAGCAATGTAAGCTAAAAGTAATAGGGGAGTGTTTAGCCATAATTGCCATGTGGACAATACATATACTTAAATTAATCCCTTATAATGCTTTGAGGACTATTTTCTACTAGTCAAATAACACTTATTCTATTACTGAGTGGCTACTACATCATCTTATTCAGTTTAAACATCTCCTCCGACACCAACATCAAAGCCATCATCTCCATCTCATCTTCTCCTCCTTCTTCTTCATACCTCAATCATCCTCTTGCAAGGTTACACCTCTTACAACATCACCAAAATCAGACAGATACCTTAACACATTCGAAGACGCTTGATGTGAACCATCATCGGGCAATAAGTCCTTTATAAAAACACCCCTTCTCAGGTACTTATCAAAGCGCTTGAACCACATTCTGACAATGGAATTGTGTTTTAGCCTTGGCTCGATTCCAGAAGAACACCACTCATCGATATAAACCGCAATCCCAAGCGGTTGCGACCTACACAATCCCATCTCCCTCACCCTCTCCAGTGCATTTCTGATCAAATGATTTCTTACGTCGATTACCAGACAAACAAAGTGAACATCAGGAGACCAACTTCTCGCCACGATGGGTTGGATGTTACAGCTAAACACATTACCAGCACTAACAAGTTTATCAACTAAGTTTTCCACCCCACTTGAATCACTGGCCCCATAACGGCACTTGAAGCGATAAAGATCCATCTCATTTACAATGGATTCTATATCCCTCTGGGATTCACTGATGATACCAGCAAGGTATGTTCTCACAACAATGTTTTCGACAACCCCGGTTAGTTCTGTACACCCTGCAAATGTCTGGAGCGGTTGAGGGATAGTCCATTCCCTCCCATCAAAACGACTTTTGCAAATATTGAGGTCGAATACATCCAGTGCATCGTACACACACCTCTCACGCCGGACTACAATCAAATCAATATTCACAATATCTTTCTTTGTCCCGAGATGATGATACGGCTGAAAGGGCATGGGGTCATCATCTTTCGTCCATACTTTGATAGATCTGTGATACAGCGGCAATGCATCGTGCCTCCTGAATCTCCTCCCTCTGTTGATTGCATCTGTATAACTATATTTACTATCATCCCGGTTGGTGTAATGTTCAACATGTGATACAATAGGATCTAATCCATCACTGTTGTAAGCAGCACAACAACCTGCAAGCACCTGGCATTCCTCAAGTAGCCACGTTCTTACTTTCGGAGCCTCTCTCTCGTGTACGAAGATGTCGATATCAGAATCCGGCCATGACTTCCCCAGGATAGCTTGGACAATTAAACCCCCACTTCAAATAGACAATCGAGTTAAAATGAATGAGAATTAATCGCTGCTAATGGATTTCACTACCAAACATACACAAACATACCTTAAAACAATTGAACCCCTCGGCGAGTAAGCTGTCATTCCTATAAATGAACGCAAAGGGTCAGAACTGTTGAACCTGGCACGGCCACTTCTCATAACTCTACTAAGATTCTCGTGAAGAGACCCGATCAACAGAGGTCTATACCTGTCCGCACAATTCGGGTAAGACATGCTCAGATTAAACACATCTCTAGGGAGCAGATACCCAACAACATGCTTTAATGCATCTCCGGGTAAAATGTTTAAATCCATACTTCAAGCATATAACGTTTTATGGCAGTAACGATTGTGGTGACTCTCTTTACATGTTTGTGATGAACATGTTCAACCAGCCAAAAAGCCCTCACTCAACGCATGGAACAAATATCCATTTTAAACTGGTGTCCTACATCATCAAGCAGATGATAATAGTATTATTATATTACAATAATACTAGAGAGATTCCTACATCTCTAGAGAGTTACTGCAATCACAATCATCACGATTGGGTATCCGCTGCCTTGGGGTTCAAGACATCGTAAGGTTTGAGGGAGTAAGTACAGGTACACCCCTTCATACAAAGGAAATCAAAGAGAAGCGACAGGAAGCTAATTTAGAATAGATACCATGATACGTACCTAAGTAAGAGTTAGTACCAAAGGATTATTTACCTCAAATTTACATGTTTAATAGGTATGGTATGATATCATCTCTCTCTAGAGAGAGGTGGTAGGAATAACACACTCCAAGATAAAGATTTGTAAACTCCAATTATTGCAATATACCATCAATAGTCTTATAATTCTTCTTCCATAACACGATCGAAATCATCATTGTGCCAAATATCCTGATTGTAAAAAATAAAATGCGCACATGTTTGAAGATGGAATTCCCCAAACTCCTCCAACGCCATTAGATAATCATCAATACTTTGCTCCAAAGGGACCGTGAATCCTTTACCCCAAGCAAATTCCATGAATTTGTTATATGTAGTGTTGCTATATTCATTAAGGCTGACAATATCGCTAATGTGATGGTTTGCTAGAGATTCTAGTTCTGCAGCGGATGAATCATGGTCGACACAAGACATGACAATATCAACAAGGGAATTGAGCGAGTCTGTTGGTAAATCATATCGATCAAACAACGCGTGTGTAAAGACACAGGCCACCAATTTACTCTGCTGATCTTCAATGTACTGCTCTCTCTGTAGATTACAACCTTCGTGCATGATGTCAAAATTTTATGAGTTGATGATAAACGATGTTAATATAATGTGTCGGGGTATACAACGTCAACCCACAGGCTATAAAGGAAACTCCAGGTATCAGGAGAGGACACAACAACACTATAGGAGATCAGGTTTATATTAACCACAGCTAGGGCTGTTATCATTTTGTAAAGCCCTTGTTTATTGTTCCATACCTACAGCCCTCAACCCAACGCATGGGTAATGCAGTATCACATGAGAGGACTATGATGCTGCGGACAGTTCATAAAGTATCATTTACACTCATTTGTACAACAGAGCAGGATGAGTAGTTATTCGAAGACGAGTTGAAAACACATGACTCTATTGTATATCCTGATCATCTTCCAGCTGCCAATAATGTTAGACATTGGTTCTAAAATCGAGTGTGGTGGAGGCGGTGTGTCGAAAACGCTAATGAAAGAGACAATGGTGCACGAGTCCAAGAATAAACACACCACTAAGCACAAAGTCGATACACCGAAAAAGAGGAAAAGCCGTGATATGAATCAAGATAACACGGGGAAAAAGAGGAACCAAGCTGCCGAGACCCATGATATGAGTAAACCCCCGAGATCATTTAGGGTAATTGCATATCCAACGTGTTGGTGTTCGGGAAGTGCTTTTGACAGGAAGGCTCTTGTTAGAGACAACGATACAAAGGAGGAGCCACTGGGTTTGTGGGCTGAAGGGTGTGTTGAACCTGAATGGTTAGATTCAATAACTGGATCGGATGTGATCGTTCCTGGCCACTGGGTAAATTCAACATCTGAAACTCAGAGAGGGTTTATCACAAACTATCGCGGTAACCTCTTTACAATTTACTTCCTATCACTAGACACCTGGTGCGCCATATCATACCACGACCTAAAGAAAGTATTGGATTACAGCCAGTTCAACATTACACCCCAACTTCTGCCATCTTACATCCCAGCGGTCCTCAGATTAGGGTAAAGGAATGAGCATATAATGAGGGGCTGTTCATAACTTAGCGCTGTAGTTGTCCACTAATAATTCAATCAACATAGCATTATCTAAAGAGGCGGGTCCTTACTAAAGCCAGATCTCGTGAAAACTGCCCGCCAGGAACTGGCCTTCTCGTTTATATATCATTATCAATATCTTCAATTCGTTGGTTGTTGATATTGTATTATGATACGTTTGTATTGTTCATCCATCTCTTATTTGTATTACATAGACAGCTGTAGTATTGTATTCGCTGCCAAATGGGAACCCCAGAAAAGTTCATTTTTTCAGCGATATCGTATCGTATCGTAGTATCGTAAGAGGAAGTGTTTTATTTTATTCCACTTGTAAGCGAATTCTTCACATGCACATGATCCGTTGAACATGATAGTATTGTAATTAGAGTGGAGTAGACGGCTTGTGGTAACCCATACCACGATGCTGTACTTACCAGCAATATTCTGAACAATCGAATGTAACAAAAAGGGGGGGGGGGGTTATCCATTTTAATAAAGATCTTAACTTATGTTCCTCGGTGACACATCTTTATCACCACACACTACCACCACGCCGAATTCTATCTTAACTATCAATTTTCCCATCATCCTTCATCTAGATCATCATTACAAACCCACCGAGAATAAGAACCGCCATTATCCTCTATTTACGAGCATTTTCACGCCCAACAACACGCCATAACAACATTGCAATAACACTGCAACAATATCACCAATAATTATAATACAATTGTTATGAGCGCTCACCGCGGATACGACGGGCAAGCTGGATATCCTTGGGCATGATTGTAACCCTCTTGGCATGGATAGCACACAAGTTAGTATCCTCGAAAAGACCAATAAGGTACGCCTCGGCTGCCTGTTGTAATATATTAACAATAAATGAAGAAAGGGGCAATTTACAAGGTAACATTTTATTTCAAAATAAAAGGTGTTAGTACATAAAAATACCAAACACTAACCTCTTGCAGCGCCAACACGGCAGTACTCTGGAAACGTAGATCACTCTTAAAATCCTGGGCAATCTCACGTACCAAACGCTGGAAGGGAAGCTTGCGGAGTAATAGTTCAGTGCTCTTTTGGTAACGACGGATCTCACGAAGGGCGACAGTTCCAGGACGGTAACGATGGGGCTTCCTGACACCTCCGGCATTGGGTGCGGCATTACGTGCACTCTTGGTGGCGAGCTGTTTACGGGGAGCTTTACCTCCGGTGGACTTACGTGCGGTTTGCTTTGTTCTGGCCATTCCGACTATTGAGTTGGTGTATGTAAGGAAACAAAAAATTATGGGCTGAGGGCTGAATGTTGAACAAATGATAACCTGAGTTGAGGGCTGTACGGAGCGTTGGGACTGAACGATCATTTCCACACAGATATTGAACAGCCCTTTTGAAGTACCAACCTCGTCCGTTCAAACTATCGTTAGGGCTGTTTAGATGATTTGTTACAGCCCTTCTTCTATTGGGTGATCAAGAGGGGGGATACAAGTCAAGAAATATTATTAAGGACATTGCAATTAGGAGAGTGAAGTATCAAAATTCCAATCTCAAAGCTGTATGATAAGAGAAGATTAAAGTACTTGCAAATATCAGAGAATGGCCACAGTAATCGGATTAAGTTTATATGAACTACAACAACAACTAACGGAAGCAATTTCCGCTGGGGCAGCAATTGTGTACTATGTGCATACACTACAAGCCTTCAACTATTTCCTCCCGGGAGATAGAGAGATGTATGCAAATGAAATGAAGTCATTGCGTAAGCAATTGAGACGCGGGATTATTGTCGATATTAAAGCCGGAGAAGATTTCCATATCTACGGGAAAACACTATACCCTTTGGACGTGAAGTTTGACGGCGTGGGTTGCCATGCCTATATGCTACTCCGCCAACAAGGTGACATTTCTGATAGTATCTTCACACCATATTTTTTTAGTAACAGGGATAAGAGAGATGCATTCCTAAGGTGGTTATTGAGGTAATTCTGAAGAATGGTACGATATTGTGAGGGATTAGGATTCATCAAGCTAAGATGATTGGTCCAATTGATAGTTTAAAGTAAATTAATCCCTAGACTGGTTCACACAAAGCGTGTATTGATATAAGATGACACCAGCTCAATATCAGATAATCCATAAAAGCCTACTACAACAAATCCCACGATGAGTAGCACTGGTAATCTTTTTTTTTGGTCAATACCAGATCCAGATAACCACAAGCGTCAAGTGATTCTAGTTTGGTCGATAGATCACGTCAGAGATCACGTTGCCAATCACTTTCAACATTCCATCAAACTCTAAATCACATTCATTGGCGGTGTCAGTAGCAATACTTAGCCTTTTTTTAAAGTACTGCTTTGCAACTGCTCTATATATTGCTTTATCGGTTCTGTTAAGTTCTCTGTATCTTTTTCGTGCTTCCTCCTGTACTCCGGTTGAACCTCGCTCTTTTTGTCCATTTGAGTCTTTCCTATACATTGCTTCTAATTTACTATCCTCTTGATAATCGTGACACGTATAAAACCAATGGTCCAAGAACTCATTTATAGTGTTAAATGTTCGATTGATACGATGCTCCTCAGTAACCATGATTCTAATAACATCCCAGGCATCTGCTCTATCAACTTCATTGAGTTTCTTCTCGTATTGTTTTACAACTTTCTTGTATTTTCTAATCTTTTCTTCTACGGCTATCTTTAGCTTTTCTAATTCTAGTGCAACCTCACTAATGTCAAGTAGATGATCTCGCAACTGCAACTTGTCATCTGGCCTCGACCCAGACGTTTCCTTTGTATATATCATATTATTAGACAATGCCGCCACACTACCACTACAGACCATCACTGGTGGTAATACACGCGCCATTTGTGTACGATCAATACTAGCCGAAGATTGATAATGATAATGATACCGCTGCCGCTGACTATTGTTAGTGTAGTAACCGCCGTATGGATGAAAAAATGACATAGTATATAGATTCACTGATCACCTTTTCACTATTCACCTTCTTTGCCGACACTGAGATGATACTACCCACCGTTTCAACCAACTGCTACACAAATTATTATCATTGACATAGGAATTACGTATGTAGAGCTAGCAGTTTCGTTTTTCCCTGCCTGCACGCGGGCATCACTACAGGGCAGACATAATGCTTACAAGTGGAATTTTTAAGGATACATATCCTTTTCTTCCCAGTAGGTAATCAATGCCAATCAAAAGCACAGTATAAGATACTATCTATCGTAAATAGAAAGAAGCAGAAGACGGGGATAAAGTAAAGGAGGACCTCCATCATATAAACATAGTCCTTTAACAGCGTTATTTATACTACAGTTGTAAAAACTCACAAAACGAACAACTACAGCTTCAAGCGACGTTTCTTATTCTTCCTCTGGTTCCAGACATCTTGCATCATCTTTCTAGTTCTGGTCTTCTTGACC
Organism: Axiothella rubrocincta; assembly: GCA_032356625.1. Lineage (NCBI taxonomy): Eukaryota > Metazoa > Annelida > Polychaeta > Maldanidae > Axiothella > Axiothella rubrocincta. The sequence goes on from JAULKN010000007.1 coordinate 17,415, forward strand.
TGTGATTTCCCCACGCCCACACTCATTTTCTCTTCTTTTAGCTTATCGAAGCCAGCCGCCTTCCATGCTGCTTTACGATTCCATACCATCACTTGACTTTCGTCTGCTCCAATTGGTTTGAATCCGCGGAAGTACCAGTCGGTATACTTGTTCTTCTGCAGCTTCACCATATACTCCATTGCCTTCTTTTCACCCTCGAGGGTGCTTCTATCGACAGCCAAACGTATATGATCTCGATACTTTACACGCGACAGGGCAACATATAGACCCTCCCAAGACATCCTCAACAGCGGAACCGGGTGCTGTGCAACAAATATGATCAACCTCCGTATTGTCCTCCCCTGTGCCTTGTATATGGTTACAGCGAACGCCGGCTCGATGGGAAAGTGATCCTTCATTGGCATCGTCGACGCACTAAAACCATGCTCCCATGACCCCGCAATAGATTCATCCTTCCACTTTCTATTGATTTGACCCCACCGGGAAGGGAGTTGTACGACAACACGGCCGTCGTTCGCTAGTGAGCCATGAGTCCATTCCTCTCTCTTCCTCTTATTCTCATCCTTCTTGTTTTTAGAGTCACCATCGAAGTCAGCAAACAACTCTACATTAATGGCAGCTGGAGGATAATCAATATCCAACACAGGAGAGTCATGTGTTTTCAACTCGTCTCTGAACAACTCATCCTGCTCCATTGTACCAAATGAGAGCGAATGATACTTTATCTCAACACCATTGGCAAGACCAATATCAGTATTAATGTTCTCGGTTATATATCCAGCGGCACCCGGGACAAACATCTCATAGAAACAGTCATCCTCCATGGCAATTTCCTCATGTGATTGATCTTTTGGCCGGCCTTTCCATGAGTCGAATTTACACTGTCTGCGCCACCGCACAGCTGTTGTATTGTGATGTGACGCCCAACGCTTGGCTTGCATTGCGTTCAACTTGTGTCTCTCGGCATTACCAGTCACTACCATTGTTGCAAACGCAAACTCACCATTCTTCAAATCCATATCTTGCCCAGACAAGTCTTTGTATAACTCCAAATGCATCGGATGAAGACTTCCATCAGTGCTCATCTTTTCAAGTAATGCAGTATGCTTAGGATCCTTCGAGCGATGTTGCTCAGTCAGTTTAATAAACTTTGCTCTCTCAAACAAGAGAACACCCGCCGTTTTAAGATCAAGGCCACCAGTCACCGATTGAGCACCCGAAAGAGCAGCCTCAATATTCCCACCATCGATATCCAGGCCACCCCCCTCCTTCTCACACTCCTTCTCTTCGTACTTCATGGCCGCACCTGCCAAGGAATCACCTCCCACAGGAGGTAGTTGATCGAAATCACCGAGTAACACGACTGCACGACCACCGAACGGTTTGCCACTATCTGGATACAATTGCATCAATCTCTCGTTCAAATACGCAAGCACATACGGCTTGACTGTAGATATCTCGTCTACGATGATGCACGATATCCTGTCAAGGGGGAATCTGTCGATAAACGCCATGCGCTTGTTTTCATTCCACGATCTCACACGCCTCTTTGCAATCTCCTCAGTGCCATCCTTATCAATAACCGGGATATCAAACAGTCCAATTAAAGAGGAGCCGTCGATATTGACCGCGGCGCCACCAACAAAGGCCGACTTCACTATCCTCCCCACACCCATTCTTGACGACATCTCATCAAACGTCTCAACTAGCTTCGACTTCCCATTCCCAGGCCCACCGCAGATCAACAGGTATGGCGCCTCGTAATCGTCATCTTCCACCCTACCTTCGTGCATTGCGGTAAAATGACCACGGATTAGATTCACCGCCTGAGTTTTATCCTTGGATAGTTTTTGTTTCTTCAAATACATATCAACATTCTTTGTAATCCTCCCAGGCACTGGGCAGCACTTCTGAACAGTGGGCTTATTATCGAGAGGAGGCTTAGCTTCCTTCAAGTTTATATACGAATCTTCATTCAATGGTAATGTCATTGCTGGATGTTTGACATTCATGGACGACCCCTGTTCTTCCACAGTATCATCAGTTATACATCGTCGAATGATAGATACACATTCACTTTTGTGCTTATTGATACGATTGATCTTATCTTCTTGCTTCTTGCTCATATCCGTTTGCACTCGTGTCTCATAATCGAATACATCAGAATGGGTTTCCATTGCCATCATCCTGTTCATAAGAGCAAGATCTTTCCTTAAACGAGCATGTTCCTTCCGCTCTTCATCCCATATAGTTTTTTTTCTACCACGATAATTTGCCAACATCATGCGCTTAGAAGTATCTACCTTCCAGCCATGTACATATCGATCAATCTGCTCCAATCTGGAGTGGTCGATTGCTCGATCACTACACCTCAACTTAGATTCAAACTCGAGGTAATCCTCCCACTTGTATTTGTATTTACAATCCTGGCCACTCTCATACAAACCCTCTTCGGCTCGGAACATAGTCAAGTAGTGAAAGGCAAACGTATCGGCTTGCTTCCTCCAACGTCTCAGTCTCTTTTTGAAGGAACTGACATCTTCAAAACTCGAGGCTTCAGGTTTCCTGCCTGGGGGTGTTGGCATTTTACAGAAGAGCTTAGGCGTACGCTGCCTGGGTTCAAGAATCTGGTAAAACACGGGGCCGCTCCCATCCTTCTTCGGCAAACCAATCCTTTCTTTGAGACCATGACCGAATTCAAACTTTTTATTCCGTTTCCTTCCTCGCGTGGCGTTGTCTCCTCCATCTTTCTCTGAGCTAGATGTCACACCTACAAGAGCACAATACTCCAACCGATTTAGATTTTTCAACTCTGGTCCTCGGTAGCGATACAGTTCTGGATATGATACGACGTGAAACTTCCCTTCTCCCAAGTTGAATATTTTAGAGCTTCCATATGCTCCCTCCTCGTGTAGCATATCAGTCTCTTCACAGCATTCATCTTCAAGTGCCCCCCATGCATCTTCCACCACATCTTCCCCACCAGTACTCCCTGTAATCACATCCCCACCATCAGATGACTCGTCGGCATCAAACTCAGCCTCGTCTTCTGCTATAATCATATCTCCTACATCAGATGACTCGTCGACACCAAACTCAACCTCGTCATTACTTTCACATGCCTCAAGGTCTATAACATTACCCATTGGCTCTAAATTTTGATGTAAACCAAGCTTTGTAGTATCCAATACAAAGTTCTTATACCCCATGGCATCAAAGTAAGAGAAAATCTCTGAAGTCATTCGTGCATCTAAGCCAAACAAGGCACCAGCGGCTTGGGTATCTGATATCTCCATCTTCGAGTTCATCCTATTGAGTGTCTTCTGTAATGTGTGTTGGACAGTTCGTTTTTCTGTACCAGAGTCCTCAGCAACACTGCGATGAGTCATAGCATCGTCCTGGGCCTTGGCGATCACAGGAAGTGCATCTATTATCTCAACTCCATTCTTATTGATGTATGGTCCAATGTAGAATAAGGCACCCCTACTCTGTTCCTTTGACCCAAGAAACAGCAAGTTTGTGTTGCAACCAAGCAATGCAGTAAGGAGGGGATTATAATCAACTACAAGCCCATTTCTATCCTTAACTGCATCTGATATTTTGTCGTATATCTTCTGCAGCCTATCGGTCTCCTCCACCGTCATTAAAACCTTCATGACAGAGTATAGTTTTGGCATGAACAAAGTAAAGCATGCGTCCTGACTTGACATACTACCAGCGACATTCTCACTTGAATCATTGCCACCAGTGAGTTCCTGATTTGAACCTTCAAACGCGTTATTGACACCAACAGTCTTATGATAAAGTAGATGTATCGTCTCCGAGTTGGAAGAATGAGCATCAAACTTATGCCTTTTCACAAAGGTATTTCTAACCTGGTCATACAAGATCACATTAACATTCTTTGCCTTGGCAAACAAATGTATTTCCAATTCATCGCCCCCAAGTCTGTCGTGTTGAATAAGATTGGCATAATGCTCAATCGCAGATTGGGAATCAACACTTTGTTGAAACGTCCTATCACCAACAGTACTCAAACGTCGAGTGACTTCATTCTCCAATGTTGAAACACCATTTTTATTGGATGACATGAATGATTGGTGCGGATTTTGTTTTAGATAGTTCATCAAGTCGCGTTTTAAACCTCGAAGGGTAAGCTGAGAAGATATGATTGGATTGGACGGTTTATTACTACCTACGATCACCGATCCTTGAATGAGGTTATGGAATAGGTTATTCTTGTCACGCACAAAGTCGTATGAATCAACTTGACTATCCACCCATGTTGTGTGGTCCTCTCTAAACTCATCAAAATTCGTTTGTGCATCAATCTGACTCCCCCAAGGCCAATCGTATCGAAGTAGTTTATAGTGCTTGTCATCATAAGACAAGTGTACAGTGGGTCTATCATCACCGATGAAAACACCATATTGGAGGGCAATGTCATTTTTTCTCCCGCAAGCATCTGTATCAAACGATCTGTCACCGGTAGCAGAAGCTTCCCACCTTGATCTCATCTCTTGTACAACGGCATCTTGACAATCGCCCATCCTCATTATCAACAAGTCGATTTCATCTGACGACCACACACTACGAATATCTTCATTTTCAGGAGCATCAATTGCATTTTTGATATTTTGTACCCGTGAGAGAAAGTCGCTGTGTATTGCTACATTCACACCATACTTCTTGGCAAACAGATAATACTCTAAACACCCTCCTTGCTTACATTTGAACGGGGTATCATCACGCATCTCTTTACAATATTCTCGTATGTCAAACTCTTTATCCTTCGGTATATTCTTCTTCTTCTTCTTTTTCTTCTTATCAGGTTTGGTTGCAATTTCCCTTGCATTCCTCTGATCTTGTGCTAGATCTTTCAAGGCAATAAGACCAGCTTTTGCTAGATCTTTAGAGGTGGGATCAACCGAGTCAACTTTTGCCCTGACAACTTCGTCTTTATGTACTCCAAGTTGCCTCATCAGCTCATTACGCAATGCTTTTGTTGTCATTCCCTCGGCTACATCAGGCATCACCCTTTCCAAGCCCTTGAGTAGCACACGAAAGAGGCAATTCCCATCCTTGGGTGGATCATAAAGTACCCTATCATCGACGGATTGAGACATCATTTGTTGGTACAACTTTCCAAGGATGTCTTCTCTCGTCACATCGTCCTCTGGAAGGGGTTTCAGTTTATCATCTCCAGGTCTTTTCATCTCCCAAACAATAGTTCGTGGATCTGATGATGATATAGGAAACAGATTCTTACTCGGATGCCTTTCTCCATCCAATTCGTGAAGTGAAGTAACATTGTCTGATGGTGGTTTCTTATAAGCATATTTATCGTCTTCGTTGTCTTCATCTGCTTCTAGAATAACAGGAAGTGTCTCCCTCCTCAACCCACTTGGCTTACAGAGCCTACAACCATACCTTCCCACTCCACCTTTAAGACACGTAAACGTATGCTGATGAATACCGTTACGCTGACAAACTGTTGTGCATACATGACACATGAACCTTGATTTGTCTAAAGGATCGGGAGATATCTGCATAGCCTGTGGTGTCATTGTTCTTCTGGTAGGCTTGGTGTCATCTTGATACGAACAGAGCTTGTCTGCCTCCTTTTTTGCCAAGTCAACCACGTGCTGCTCTTTGGTAAGAGAGGCGGAATACATGGACTCCAAAATTGATCCAACTCGTTTGCAAAGCTCAGGTATGTCCGAAATCAGCTCGAGGAAGTCCGGAGAGATACTTCCCCACAACACAACATGGAAGTGAAGAGAACCCCTGCCAGTTGTTTCGGTCTTTCCGAAGTAAGCTATATTGTTGCCAGTGATTCCAATATTATCACTGTCGCATGACACAAATGATGTTCTACGAAAGGATTGACTCTTTCCACCAACGAGTATTGTCATCACATCATTAACGAAACTCTTGTAAATCAATGCCGCCCCAACCGGATTCTCTGTAAGCCGTGCGAGCCTTTCAAGGTACGTCTTGGGTATAGGGATACTCCCCTCTACATTATAGCCATTCCTCAGCGCCTCGTACACCTCACCCGACACTTGGCTTGGGAATTTAGTGTTACCTGAACCGGGGGTAGTGAGTCGAATAGAAGATATATTATTCACATCATCGATAGCAAATGTGAGGAATGTTGGAGCACAACCAAATCTTCGACCCAGAGCCATGATTTCACCTTTGCTCCGGTCCCTCTCTATCGCACCAAATGTCACAGACTTGCCAGCACCCGCAAGCATTGGAGTTAGCACCCTCATCACCTCCCTTCCCACTGAACTGTGTGGGTCAGCCGATGCCTTTTGCAGCTTGGCTTGGAATTCAGGGGATGTATATAATTTGACGAACGCATTCCATTTACTCGTATCTTGTGTCTTAGCGTATACTGATCTAAGAACCTCGTGCCTTTGCATTTGATCAAAAAGATGGAATATAAGAGGCACACACGATGCAGCTGAACAAGTGAATTGCATAAGAAGATGACGCCGCTGCTTGATAGTCAAACGTGGTGCTTCATGACGAAGGTCGTATGCTGTCCCAAACAAGAATACATTCGGATAAGCCTTGAGTAGACCTTCGTCGCCTGTCATAAAATCATTATACGGCATCTCCTCTCTGAATGATTTAGTCAGTTTCTTCTTAATCGCAGCTTCTTCGTATTTTGCATTACTCTCCGCTATACCGACTTGTTGATCTTCGTCGATACCCAACGTGCCTGCACACGAAAGCAGAAAACCGTGATCAAGATCCGCACGATTATCATGAGGTGTCTTATTTGAATCAGTAACATTCACACATCTCATGGGAAAGTCGCCAACTTCCAATTCATTTTCATCACAATCCAGTTGTACAATGCTGGAAGTTGTCGTACCACGAACACTTGCGTAATCATCTCTTGCGATATCGACTTGCTTCTCGAGTTCCTCATCTTCAATCAACTCCGCTTGTGCAACAAGTGCTTTATTACAGGCGTCCATAGTCTGCTTGAACTCATTAAAGGGAGGTAACCTTTGCAACTCTTTGTCACCTTTGTACCATTTGCTAATACGTCCCAACACGCCTAGCCATTGATAAATGACATGTGCACGACCAGATACATTGGCACCCTTGGTAACCCGCGCAATCAATCGATCATACTCTCCTTTGTGGTTAACAAACTGGAGATGAACATCGCCATTTATACTCTCTGGAGTCAACAATTTCTTTACAACCTGTGGACTATCGTGGTCGAACATGATACCACAACCTTTTATAGATGAATGGGCGTTGGTGCCCCTAACGGCCTCGATTTTGATTATATTGATGTAATGTCTGACTTTAGATATGATATTCCGCTCCCGTAATGTCAAGGGTGTTAAACCCACTCGTCTAAAGTCGCCGAAGTCAACACCACTTGCTATTGATAACCCTGGAATCTCTGGCTCAGGGTCGCCTGTCTTTTCATTTTTCTTAGTAACACTTCTATGACAATCGCCACATAACATGACTTTAAATCCAATCTTGCCGTCATCTTCTGTATGTTCTTCAACAAATTCAGGGTGCAAATGAAAGCATTTCACTCGCTTGCCATGATAAAAAGGACATTCTGGAAGGCAACGCTCACCACAAGGGACATCCTCGAGCAAACAATCTTTATAGTTGCGACTACCCTGGTTCAAGTCTTTGATCAGATCTTCGTCTTGTGGCCATATTGAATAGGCATTGGATGTCTCGAATTTCTCTGTGTTGCCATCCTTATCCACTGGTAAATACAGAGGATCTCCGTCATCTCTCTGCATTCTATCTACATGCTCTCCCCATTTCTCATTATCCAACTTGAGTATGTCCAGTTTATTCAGGTCAACATATTGATATTGACGCCCGTCACAATCGAAGTCTCGAAGTCCACAACTTGCACATGTGAAGAGTGGCGCATCGATCGATTCACCAAATGATTTCTTCCCCCAAGACAAACCGCCTCTACCCTGGGCCTCAAGAAATCTCGTCCCTAGCTCGTGTTGCTTCTCTGGTGTCACTTGCTGACGCTCTTGGATCTGCATTATCCTATCAATACAGTATTTTCGAAGGATACCCTTGATCTTGGAATCACACTCCTCTACCTCTATCAAATCCTGACTTGTACGATCGAGTAGATCCACATGCTCCCAGTCAACAAATGGGGTAGCATCTCGCTGAAAAGGGGGTAGGTTTTTCTCATATGACGAGAACGTTGGGTGCTCCTCATCAACATATTTCTTGACATCAATGTATGCCATTGGGTATCGATCATCTGGATACTCATCATCAGGGTCAAGACTCTTGAGTATAAAATACCTTCCCTCTGCATCATTGGGGTCTACGGATTCAATTTCACATTCCCATAGCTCGGTACCCTTTAAAAGCTTTCCTGTAACTTTGTCTCTCAACTTTAAAGGCTTTCCTGTAACTTTGTCTCTCCACCATTTTGTTGGCACCCGTAGCCTCAATCCTATTAGTTTGTCAGCCCACTCTTTATTGACCACAGGGGCGCAGCTCGGTGGACACTCCTTTGGAAAATCAGGAAGGTCAAACTCCTTGAACAAAGACTGATCCTTGTCAACATACTCCCCGACTTTCTCGTACGTTAATCGGATAAAGCACTTCCTGTTACAATGACATTTCTCGATACTGTCACATGTCATTGGACAGTCGTCATCATCATCGTCGTCACCAACATACTTGCAAATACACCTGCCACCAATTGTGTTACTGTTATCGACGCCGTCCAAGATGAAGACACCACGGCCAGGCACTTTCACTCTCAATCTTCCTACCAAACTGTCAGTCCAAGCTTTATCAAAATCGCGTGATATACATTCAAATGAGTTATCATGTATATCACTCCCGTTGTCATCAATCCACCTCAATGCAGCCACCTCGGAATCTTCTATACACTTATCTTCTTGCCAATTCCTCTGAGCGGCCCATTCTTCTTTATCAAACACTGAATGAACACCCTCGATCAATGTACATCCACTCCTAATAACCTTAGTAAGTAATTTAGTAAGAACTGGTCGAGGACTTTCCAAAGCATCCTTCGACATCATGTCATCTAAATGCAAGTACGCAATCAACCACTTTGATTCTCTCAACAACCATGTTCCATTGTTGTCATACCAAAGTTGCACCGCTACTTCTGGATTGCTTTCAAAGTCAACATCATTGTAATAATCTTTTCCTGGTACCTCCCACACTTTAGTCTTCTCAAAGGAACAAGACATATCCTCCCGCTTCTGCTTCGATCGAGCTCGTGTATTTCTCATTCGAGTTTTATGTCGAGCCCTATTCTGAGGAGCCTTCTTTCGGTTTTTATCACTCTCCCTATTCTGAGGTGTCTTCATTCGATCTCTGCCCTTCTCCCTATTCTGAGGTGTCTTCTTTCGGGCTCTATCCTCCTCCTTTTCTTCATCAGCCTTTTGTTGGCTTCGATTCATTCTCCTGGCCTTTTCTAATGCAGCTTTACGTGCCTTCTTTACCTTCCGTATCTCTTCAGGCGATTTGCCATCATAGGAGCTTGCATACTTACTGCGACGACCCCCTCCAATCATCAAAGCATCACCTATACCATAGAATGAGAGAAAGGGACAAAGAGATCAGTAAACAAGCTAAGTGATGAAAATACACGTATAGGCAAACTCACCTATATCATGATAGTTGGAACATTCAGTGTCATTGCAGCATCTCTTGTTACTGCATTGTAAACGTTGCGCAAAAGCACCAGGTATGGATAGATCATCAATAATAGATGTAGGAGTTGCTGTATAGGTGAAATCACCCTCAATATCATCCAAAGAAGATACACTATTATCATCACTACTATTATTGTCTTTTGTAGAAATCCCAATCATACCTGCATATATTATTCCACCAGAATAGGTGTCTAAGTTTTATTACGATGAAAGTAATTAAATTTTCAAGTTGATGGTAGTTATCAGAAGTTATAATAAATAATATCGTAGTTGATCCGATTGCAATAAACTTGTTGATGAATGATGCATGGTTATAAATTTATGATATTATAGATCATGAAGATGATTGAAGTATTACAGCATATCATTTTTTTTTGCAAGGGCTGTATACAAATACTATGAAAGCCCTAACGCTATCAAAAAGTACTTATACAGCCCCAACGCTAAGTCATCAAACTTGTATAGTAATTGTAACAATGATAATATAATGTTTGCAAAGGCTGTACAAAGGGCTGTTACGTATTCATACAGCCCCAACGCTAAGTCATCCAACTGTTAAACATGGATTTATTTTATATAATACTAATTGTAATTATAATAACCATAGATGTATATTCAGCCTGTATGGAATCAAGAAGGCTTTAAGATCATATCATTCACAAAGATCACCCATCACTGCATATCGGTATACGATACTCTCTTGGTGTCATTTGTTCATTTTTTGGGGATACCATAGTATCTTTCTTTGCCATCACCGTTCATCCGCCAGTTGTTCGCCAAATGGACGCTTTTATTCTTAAATGCCACGGAGCAGGAGCACAATTTATAGACGTTGGAGTTACCTAGGGTAAACTGATTAAAAATATGCAACCGCTTTCTAATTCCCACTAATGATGAGGCCGATACATAAGACTGGGATAATTTAGACGAACTCCCCTGATAGAGTATTAGAGTTTAGAGTTGTTAGTTGTGCAGCATGTTTAGAGGAGTAGTGTGGCGCGTGTGTTTGAGATAGAGATATTGGACAGTAAAGTACTTCTTTGGATAATAAAAAGAGCAGGTGAGAATTTAGACCTATTTGTTGTTTCAGAGTGTGTGGATCTAAAACGAGACACAGATGTGTTGGAAATTACCTGTTTTATGTTGGTATCTGTTGGTATTAATACCAATATACCCAGATAATTAAATACGGGATGTTGTTATTAATATTAATAAAGGGAGGTGGTTTGTGATATCTTTGGTGGAGCGGGTTAGGTATCATTTTGAGGATTGCAAATATTTTGTGCACATCTTATGCACCGACCTCTTATCTTCTCTCTAAACTTTATAGTTGACTTTATATTATTATTGTGTTATTATTGCAGTTTATATATGATCTAGAATATTATCTAATCTCATACTTCCATACTGATCTACAACCTTATTGATATATTATTGCTATGATATGATAGGTAATCATGTCT